>BMAO01006332.1:0-65955 GCA_019973975.1 Trichonephila clavata | reverse complement strand
GTTGTTCTTTGTAAAAATAATTCTTCAACCTCTTCTGGACAGCACACTTTATTATGGACAATTAAATAAAACAATTAAGAATTCTGCACACAGCATAAATAAGTTCATAGCACACAGCGTGTAGATCGTGTGGTCCCCGTAGAAAAAGTGCGTTGGATTAAGCGGGAAAAAGAACGCGTGGGCGCATCACACAGATATCCTTACGCCAGAAAAAATAGTTCGCTCGCTTCAACCCAACACACCCTCCTGCGAGTGATACATTTTTTTTTTCAAAACACAAGAACAATATCATAAACACATATACATAAAATATAAAAAACAAGTAACATAAAAATCATGAGAGTAATGAAATTTTTTCCATTGAATATTGTAACTTTTGTACATTCGTGGCTTTAGTAAGAAAATCTGCAATTAAAAACATCAGTTTGAATGTATTCCAATTTTATTGCAGTATCTTCAATTAAATCTTTCACAAAATGAAAACGTAAATTCATATGCCTTGATTTATTTGAAGAACGGTACCCTTAATCCACTGAATTGCTGCTTGACTATCTGAATTTAAAGTTACAGCATTACTTATAAATGTTTACATTTTAATTCAGTTAACAAATTTACAGTCCAAATTATATCTTTACAAATTTCAGAAATAGAAAATAACTCTGCTTCACATGTTGATAGACTAACACTTTTCTGTTTACGACATTTCCATAAAATTAATGAATTACCAAGTAAGATTACACCACCAGAAAATGATTTTCCATTTTTCTGCATTTCCCCAACTTGCATCTGAACTAGCATTTAAAATACCAAATTCTTTTTCATAAAACAATTTTTTCTTTTTTGTACCCATTCAAAATATCTTAATACTCTTTTAGCCAAATTATAATGTCTTTTCTCTGGTTTATGATTAAATTGTGATAAATAAGATGTTACAAATGAAATATCAGGGCGAGTTCTATTAGCTAAATACAAAAGTTCACCTATTAATTCCTGATACATAGTAATGTCAATAAATTCATTTGTAGAAGAAAAACTTTTATCTTCCCTTTCACAATTGGAGTCTTAACACTTTTACAATGTTCTAAATTATATTTAATCAATAATGAATTAATATATTCACACTGAATAAATAAATACCTTTTTCATGTTTTTCAATTTCCATACCTAAAAACTTATCAGTTTTGTTTTCCAACCAACTTCAAATACATTTTTAATCTTATTTACAATATCTTCATACATTTTATCATTGTTACAAAAAATAGCTAAATCATCTACATACATACATAATATAAGAACACTTTGATTATCAGTTTAATAAATAACACAATTATCAGAAGCTAATTGTTTTAAACCAAATTTTTTCTAAATTCACACCTTAATTTCATATACCAGTTTCTACCTGACTGTGCAAACCATAAATACTCTTTTTCAATTTACAAACTTTGTCATCTCCAATTAATTTCTCATAACCAGGTGGAGGTAACACATACACAGTCTCTTCTAAATCACTATATAAGTAAGCAGTTTTTACATAAAGAAATTAACATTTAATTTAATTTAGCTGCAAGTGCAATTAACAATCGAAAAGATTCAATATTTACAACTGGTGAATACGACTCTGAATAATCTATTTTTAATTTGATTAAAACCAGCTGCTACAAGCCTGCTTTGTATTTAAAAATTTTCCCAGCATCATTTTGTTTTAAACTATACACCCACTTAGTTTTTATCAATTTTGATTTTGCAGGTTTTTGTACTACTTCCATACTTTATGTTTATCTAACGAATCTAATTCATTCTCATTGCTAATTTCCAATTTTCCCAATTAGCACTATTTTTTGCCTCAAAAATAAGAGTTCGGTACATTATCCGTTAAATGAACTGACATCTGCTTAGATTTAGTCTTTCCGACCTTCTAACAGGATTTGATTTGTACATCATTCAACTCAAGTACTGGGAGTTGGATTCTGCCTGTCTGATGCGATGCAGTCTGAAGGGGAATTGAGTTATCATTCTCAATTGCCACAGGCTCATTATTTATTTCAAAATAGACAATACTCTATTTTCTGAATTTTGATTAATTTCGTTTATTTCGGAGAGATTTCAAAAAACGAGTCAATATCCCATGTTTCATTTTCAATTTCACCTAAATAACTACTACCCTTTAAAGATTCATTGAATTTAACTGATCTCTCTTCAATTACTTTTTGATTTTTAATATCATAAATTCGATATCCCTCCTTTCTCTAGCATATCCTAGCATAATCCACGTCTTCCTGGAACTTCAAATTTATTTCTCAAACTTTCGGAACGTGAAAATAGGCCACACAGCCAATTTTTTCAGATAATTTAATTTCGGTTTATTACCTGTCCAAATTTCTAATGGAATTTTTTCTTTCCCTTTTCGTGGTGTTACATTAGATACCTGAGTACTACAATTAATAGCTTCGGCCCAAAATTTTAAAGGAAGCTTACTTTCATATAGTAAAGATCTAGCTCTTTCTAAAAGAACACGGTTCGCTCTTTCTGCTTTACCATTACTTTCACTGTTGTATGGAATAGTTTTTTCATGAAATATTCCTGAATTAGCAAGGAAAGTATCTAGTTGCTCATTTACAAATTCTAACCCATTATCAGTTCTCATCCTTTTAATCCTTTTATCAGTTAAATTTTCATATTTAGCTTTAAATTGAGAAAATATATCAACACTTCATTTTATTTTTTAAGAAATAAGTAAAGTACATGCCAGAAAAATCATCTACAATTACCATAAAATATTTTGCACCACCATATGATTCGATATTAATTGGACCACACAGGTCGGCATGGAGCAACTCAAGAATTTGTGAACTCTGATTTATTTCAATACTACAATGAGTTTTTCTGGTTACCTTACTTATATCACAAGTTTCACATCTGAAATTCTTTACATTATCAATATCAATATAATCTTTCATTTTAAGCATATATTTACAATTTAAATGACATAACCTGTTATGCAAATTTCATAATTATTAGTAGATTGGTCAGAAAAATAACACTCAGAATTATACACAGGTCTAATTTTATTTCTAATCTACCATTATTTTTAAATGCTTTTGTTATTAACTTATTATTTTTATCATATATCAATACACAATTATTATCTGATTTAATCTTACAACCTTTATCCATTAAACATGTTACAGACAGTAAATTACATCTTAATTGAGGAACATAAACTGACATTAGTAATTGTCAAATTAATAGAATTACAATGCTTGTACTCACAGTTTTAGCCGAAACGTTACCTGTTCCTTGACTTACAATTTTGGAATCTTTATCTGCCAAATAAATATCCATATTTTCTGGACTTATTTGCTGAAACCATGCAGGGTCTTTGGCCATATGACAGGATGCTCCACTGTCCAGGATCCAAGTGTTATCACAGACGTTTTCTTCGCGGTTTGAAGCTGTGTAAACTGAATTTGAAGAAGTACCTGGATTTCTTGATGGATTATTTCTTTGGGTCGTTCTGTTTGGCATGTTTTTATTTTGTAAAAACAATCCTTTGCAATGTGATTTTGCCTTCGGCATATATAGCAAAGCCTCGTTTGTCTTTCATTTTCTTTCTAGAATAAAATGCTCCAGCATTTATTCCTTCCATGCGATTTTTTAGATGGTAAGTTGACGGATGCTTCTTCTTCCCTTAGAATTTGGAGGATTTCATCTAAAGATTTCTCTCGTTGGGTCTTCAAAATTTCCCTAAGGCGTGTGAATTTTTCTGTCAGTCCTCGAACTGTGTAATACACCAATTCCCTCTGTGAGACTTCTAAGCCGAGGGAGTGACACTTAGTCGAGATGCCCCTCGCTCTTGCAATGTAATCCACCGCGTTTTCTCCTTTGTTCATGATCAGGTTTTTGAGTTCATTGCCCGCGTCGATTTTGCGGTCCTCCGTAACTCCGATGAAAGTCCCTCTAATTTTTTCCCACAGCACTTGGGCGTTGTCCTCTTCCGCAAACTGTAGCGCCTGTTCGTCGGCAAGGGATAGCTTTATATACGAGACGGCGTCAGCATTTCTTTGTTCCCAATCGGAATCCTCCTTACGGCTAAGGTCTTCGGGTTTTTCGTTGATAACCATAGTATCCAATCTTTTCAGGCTCAAAGCAGCCTTCATTTTAAGAGCCCATATAAAATAGTTCGTCCCATTTAAATTGGGACAGTTATCTTATCCATTTTTGGCAAAAAGTTCACAACAGTTCACTAAGACTATTCACAGTTCATCAACCACGCTCTGCTACCAATTTGTTGTTCTTTTTGTAAAATAATTCTTCATACCTCTTCTGGACAGCACACTTTATTATGGACAATTAAATAAAACAATTAAGAATTCTGCACACAGCATAAATAATGTTCATAGCACACAGCGTGTAGATCGTGTGGTCCCGTAGAAGAAGTGCGTTGGATTAAGCGGGAAAAAGAACGCGTGGGCGCATCACACAGATATCCTTACGCCAGAAAAAATAGTTCGCTCGCTTCAACCAACAAAAAACTATATCAATTGCGATTATTTTATTCTTAATTATATTCTACGTATTTAATTTTTGTATATTACAAGAGGAACATAAGCTTCAAAAATGATAAATAAGAGGTAATTTATGAACTCATTGATTTTTTAGTTATTTTAAATTTTTCTAAAGGAGAGGTCGTTTTAAACACGGAAGCTTATATTCAAATGTGCATAATTTTGAGTATATATGTAACCGGCAAAGTATAAAATACGGCATTCTATAGAATGCCTAGGCATTCTATACAATTCTTAAATCTAGCCGGCAATGTATGAAATGATTCCTATTTCACATATTGCCTAGGCATTCTATAGAATGCCTAATGAGAAACCGGCAAAGTATGAAATACATCTCAGATTCAATTCGAATATTGTCAATTGGCTACACAAAACTTTTAACGCGTGTCTCAGGCTCAGAATCTGTTAGTTGTACATTGCTGTTTGTTCCGAAATGTCAAAATACTCAATTTTACTTAAACATATTCAATAAAAAATTGCTTTTTTCCTGTGTTTCCTAAAAATGGAGGAGCAAGCTATAATGTTGGAGAACAAGTCATGGTCTATAGCAGGGATCGGCAACCTGTGGCACGTGGTACAAATCTCAGTGGCACTTTGCACTACTCAACAAATTTGTAAATTTTTTTAATTGTTTCAAAAATGCTCTGCTGTGTGGTTCGTTGAATCATTTTGGTAGATTGGTTTGACACTCAACAGCTAAAAGGTTGCCGACCCATGGTCCATAGACATAAAGCAACTATTCAACGGCTACTTGCCCAAAATTCGAGTTGATGCTCCAAAAAAAAAAAGGTTTTTTCTTAACTGAAATTACTTACTAGAAGTTAATAAGTGATATAAAAAATGCTAAAATGACTACTAAGAAGGAACCCAGGGATGTTTGCGGAAAATAAAAGTAAACTCATTTAAACTCATTTAAGAAGGCGGCAGTACCATAAAACAGTGGTCCCTAACCCTTGGTCCGTGGATCAAAGGTTATCAGGCAACTCAAGGAGCATTAAATTTTTTCCATTATATTTACTGAGGTGTATTTTTCTCGTGTTTGGGTGACTTTCCATGGAAATCACTTTATATTTAATGTAAAATCATTTTGTAATTATTTTTGGTGTAACTGAACTTTTTACCCTGAAGGTATGTTTAAATACATTTAAATTATATAAAATCAAACAATTTAAAATATAAATAATCAACGTCCCACCCTCAGCGGGCTGCTGTAAAATTACCAAACATTGACCGATCTGGAAGAGAAAACTGTTGGGAAGAACTGCTATACAGTATTAAATCACGGATTCTTTTTTCTTTCAAATGGGGCTGCAGATTGGTATTTTTACCATTTTCAGACCTAGTACATTCTCCAGGGGCTGGTATCCCTTTTTAGTGCGGCACTATATAGGCGATACGAATTGCTCCCAGTAATTTTGACACCAAGTTTGACGATGTGAACTTGTTCTAGGAATTTAATTTGAAAAGAGAAAAATTAAATTCCGGATTCTGTGGATGTGATAGAATTCTGAAAAAACTTTCAACCAAATACAAAAATGGTAAACGTTATGATATTGAACTGTACATCCACCTACGGGAAACTTTCCAGAAAAAAACAGAAAATTATTTTTAAAAAAAGGTAATGTAGTACAAAATTTTGATTTTTTTCCTCGAATGCCAATATATTGGCACTTGTAATGAGTGAGAAATAGGATGGTTTCTATCAGCTTGGAACTTTTGAAGGAATTTTAATACAAGAATATGCGAAATCACAACTTAACAATAATGTTTTTAATGACAGTCACATTATTTTGTTAGAATAACATTTGTATTTTTAGGAATATATAAGTCATTGATGTAATTTCCTTATCATGACCTTTTTTCATACTTTGCCTAAATAGCTTTGGGCATTCTATAGAATGCCTAGGCATTATATACAATGCCTAGGCAAAGTATGTAATAAATCTCATATTTTCATACTTTGCCTAAAAACGCCCGGCATTGTATAGAATGCCGGCATTTCATACTTTGCCGGTAACATATATATAAAAATTCAATATTACTTATTAAAAATAAACGTAAAATGAATTTTTTTACTTATTTTCTACGCTATTTTGTAACTTTTTTAAAAATATTTAGTGGTATAATTTAACGACTGACATTCTAATAAATTCATAGTTATTTCAATATATGAGCACAAAATTGAAAATGCTATAGTGTTTTGAAATATTTTCTGCGTAGCGTATTTTAAAGTAATGCTTTTCTACTTAGATTTAAATATAAAAAAGGCCAAATTGTTTTTAAAATTAAAATATTAGCCTGATTAAGTTTTAAAAAAGAGTCATCTGAAAAAAATACACAAGACAGGTTGACTGGTATTGCTATATATCCGACATTCAATTAAAGAAACACCTTCTTGTCATATTTAAGTTGCCCATGTAATTTGGAATAGGGTATACAAGATTTTCCTTCCAATTTTTCTAATTTAGTTGAGTATCGCATACGTAAATTCCTATCAATATTCAATTTAGAACAATCCACTTATCGATTTTTTCCCGCACAAGCACGCACGCAGACACACACACATGCCTGAAAACAATGTTTAAACCTGCATCTTAGTTCCTAAGGCTAAGAATTTGCTTTTCTACTACTGTGGCTAACAGTGGTGTAGATGGCCTGATTGGGCCATGCATCAAAATTCCTAAGGGGAAAAGGAATAAAAGACAGAAAAAGTGAAAGTGTCAGAATATTGCCCCGTATCATTAATACGGCTGATACGATGGTAGCTACGACACTCTGGTGTCTAACTTATTTTTGACATATACTGTCTGCTTATAATTCTATTTTTGCTTGGCTTCTTTAGATCCGTCCTCCCTTTCTTTTTTTAATACTCACACACCGAAAATACACTGGCCTTCAAAAGTTCAGGAACAACCGGTTTTTTGCGCCTTATTTGCAAATGAATGAATGTACGAATACCAAATTTGGATGACATGTGCACAAAACTGTTATGTATTGACTGCAAGATAGAAGTTAACAAAAACAATGATTGACAACAAAAAAAGGCAATCTTGCTGGAAAGGTCCATTCTTGGAAAAAATAATAATCACAATTTTATGTGGTAAAATGTCTAAGAAACATAACAAAAAGGGGTTTTAATAAGGGATATGCCCACAAATAGTTTGAATGCATTGGCGGCATCGAATTTCCATGCTGTCAATTAAGTTGTCGGTTACCGAAATGGGAAGCGAAGACCAGACACGGAGTAAGCTTTGTTCCAGCTCTCCTAAAGACCTTGGAGGAGGACTTAAAGCAGCAACCTGTCTACCAAGATAGTCCCAAAGATGCTCTATTGAATTTAAGTCTGGAGATCAAGCTGGTCATTTCGTTCGCTCCAAACCAAGACCCTCAAGATATTCCTCAACAATTACAGCTCGGTGAGGTTGTGCATTATCATCCATCAGAATGAAGTCATTGCCAATTGCACCGGCATACGGGCGGACATATGGATCAAGGATCTCATCCCGATATCTCACACCAGTCAGAGTTCCTCCCTGGAACACATGCAGGTCAGTATGACCACCGAGTGAGATCCCTGCCCAAACCATTATTCCACCACCTCGGTAACTGTGTCTTTCAACAGTGTTGGATTGATGATATCTGGTGCTTCGTTCCCTCCAGCAGACGTCCTGAATCGCTCTTCAGTGTTAATCTGGACTCGTCTGTAAAGAGTACAGAAGCCCATCGTTGTCTGGTCCAGGAAACGGGTTCTCTTGCCCAGGACCAAACGGGCCCTTTTCTGTCGTCTGTTGAGGGGTACACACACAACTGGTTGCCTTGCATAGAGATCTGAATTGTGAAGACGCCTTCGCATCGTACTAGCGGATATTCTTCTCCCTGATGCTACAGAGTGGTCTGCAACAAGTTTCTGCACAGAGATCCTTCTTCTCCTACGTCCCGAAAGAGCGATAAAACCGTCTCCTGCAGGTGTTGTAGCTCGTGGTCGGCCCGGAACATGTCTTCGGTTTGATGTTGATTCCAGAGACGGTGGACCACACTACGAGACCCATTAAGACGCCTAGAAGCATCAGCCCGTGAAAACCCCATTTCCATCCATCCGACCGTTCTTCAACATAACGAATCGGGCAAACGGCTTCTCTCAGACACTGCGAGACCCCACTGCCTATCGTCAACAAATCTTCTAACAAAAGTTTTAAATCAACAAAAGTTACACGCGTAATTACGAAAGCCTGATATATACAGTTTTTCTCTCCTATTAAAAAAAGTGGAAGATATTGCTTTTGCTTAAATTTGTATAAAGTTCTTTTTTATCATTTATATAAACGGTAAATTTTATTGTTACTGTCATTTTTTTTACGTAGAGCTTCGAAAAACATGTCGTTCCTTAACTTTTGGAGGACAGTGTACTTAAATTTGCACTTTTTTAAAAAAATTACCGGAGTTCGTCAATAATGTTTCGTTTTGCGTTCTGTGTTCAATTGATTTGATATGAAATAAAGAATGCAAGAGTTTAAAATTAATGAATCCATATTTCTCCTGAACATTAACTTGCCAGACACAAGTTTCTAAGGTTGCGGGTTCGATCCCGGCTGAAATCGATAGATTTTCTGGATGCAAAAATCGTAGGCATGCATGTCATATGATTATGTGGCACGTAAAAGCTCCCTTTAGTATCAATTTGGCTCTGGTAATCACGGCAATATATAGCATCCGAAGGAAAGCTTGAATTAAAATTAATTGAAGCGTCCACATTATGTAGCGGAGACCGCCATTAGATGGTGCCACCATGAAAAATGGCTGTCTCTTTTGGGGACTTGCCATGTCTGCAAAGGCTTAGTTGCCAATATGCATCCCATTAGGGGAAAAAATTTGCCCCAGACACATAACAACAGCACAAATTAATAAGTGTTTCATAAATATACCCCCCCCCCCCCTTTTTTTTTCAAATCTCAGAACGGAGCATTTAATGTTAGGTATATTAAGCAAGGCAGTAGAACATTAAATGGCGTGTGGTAATTATTTTATTATAAGTGGGCTAAAGTATTCGCTCATCAGGAAAATTGCTGGGTTGATTAAATACGAGTAGTAACAGTTCTGCACGAGTTGACGAATATTTTGGTTTATTAATAAAAGTGTGTTTATCGACAAATATTGTGGATCATTATCAATAAGAAATTTTAAAAGGCAAGCTAATATAATTTTAACTTCCTTGCTAGTCGTTGTTTTGTTCACTGGAGAGTTAAGATATTTATTGTGACCGCAAATGGCTCGCGAGTTAGACATTGTTACAGTTTGCAAGTATTAAATTAGACTGAATTGATCTTTACTGACAGAGGTTTTTTCTTACTACAGTTGCCAAGAAAGGGTAGTTAAACTTTACATTTAATCTCGTTCCCAACATCCTCCCCACCCTGGTCAATCTCGAGAGGGATGACCAGTTGTACAGGGCGGGTTACATTTCTTCCATTAACTCTCAGCTCGCAGGATCTTATCTTCCCGTCGCGTCCCTGATGTAGGTTCATCACTCTAGCTTTCTTCCACATGTGCCGTGGTCAGACGTCTTCTTGCAGAAGCACAATATCTCCAACTCGGATGTTAATGGCACTGTCCTTGTTTCGAACTTGATGGAAGGATCGTAGTTGAAGATATTCTTCCGACCATTTTTCCAAAAACAGTCGAGTAAGTCCTGCTGCTGCTTGTAGATTTTATTAAGCCTTGTGTTTTCTAGCCTGGATGGAATGGCCGTTAGTTTTCGTCCCGTCAAGAAATGAGCTGGTGTTAAAGCTGCTGAGTTGTCATCGCTTTCCTCTTCGTATATTAATGGTCGACTATTCAGAGCGGCTTCTATTCCAATGAGGACAGTGGACAGACTTTCCTCGTCTAGAAGGGCTCGTCCGAGTACCTTTCGCAGACATTGTTTGACAATACCTATTAGGCGCTCCCACCAGCCTCCCCACCAAGCCGCGCGTGGGGCTATGAAACGCCATGTTATGCCATTTTGGGCATAATATTGTTGAGTTTTAGCTGATGATAGAGTTTGCCATAACAGGATCAGTTCCTTATTTGCTGCATGAAAGGTGGTAGCGTTGTCTGTGTAGATTGTGTTGGGCAGTCCTCTGCGACCAACAAATCGCTGTAGTGCTAAGAGAAATTTGTCGGTGGTGAGATCTGACACGAGTTCAATGTGCAGTGCACGTGTTGTTGCACAAGTAAATAGTGCTATGTAGGCTGTGTCTCTTGGTTTCAAACAGCGGATATTTACAGGTCCAGCAAAATCAATCCCTGTGATAGTAAATGGAGCAGACGGTACAACCCTTTCAGAAGGTAGAGGAGCTTCAATTTGCATTCCGCATTTTGCTTAGAAAAACTTACAAGGTAGGCTTTGTGAAGAGCTTCCTTTATTGCTTGACGTCCTCTTAAGATCCAGAAAGTAGAACGTAACTCGAAGAGAACAATACGCACACCTAAATGATGGAGACGTATGTGAGTATGCTGGATCAAAAGATGGAGAAAAGGGTGATTTCCATCGAGTATTAAGGGAATTGAGTATCAAAAAGAATGTCAGAGAATTATAATCTTCCTCCAAGACGCAAATAATCATCTTTGAAAAAGGGGTTGAAACAAGAAATTTTGGATATTTTTTGTAATGGATGTCCCTTTTTTAAGGCATTAATTTCAGCTGAAAAGCATTGACGTTGCATAATTTGTATCCAATAACCCTTAACCTTCTCTATTTCATTACAATTCAGTTCGTGAATGATACGTAGGTGGGATTTACAATTGTGCACAAAACATAGAATCCAGGCAGTCACCCGAAGAAGTTTTGTATAAGAACTGTAATGAGATATATCTATGATGGGTTCTGTGGTTGCAACGTAAAAGGATCGAGACTCAGTTTTCCGTGATTCAACTTCGACTGAAGGCTGTGAATGTGACGGAAAATCTTTGGTGGGCCAAGCATCTGAATCATGATTTAACCATTTTGGGCCATGCCACCAAGATTCCAAAGATGGTAGCTGAGATGGGAAGGTACCACGAGTAAGATGATCTGCAGGGTTATCTGTACCTGTACAGTGTCGCCATTGTGAAGGAGTAGTGTATTGAAGGTGTTGTTCTGTTGCAAACAAATGTTTTCCAACGGTTGGGATCTCCCTTTATCCAACTTAAAGCTACAGTTGAATCGATCCATAGCACGGCTGTGTATGAGTGCATGTTCGTTTCTCTGTAAAAGTATTGAAGTAGACGAGTTTCTAGTAATGCGGCTAACAATTCAAGTCGCGGAAGAGTGATCTTTTTCACTGGGGCCAGTTTACTTCGACTACATATGAGATTGACCTCCGTAAAATTGTTAACCGTGTGACGCGCGTACAAACAAGCACCATATGCACGTTCAGAAGCATCGCAAAACACATGGATGGTGACATCGGAAGTTTCAGAAAACCCAATCCATCTTGGATGCGTATATCCTTCAGACTTTGTAACTCATTTATCCACTTATGCCACTGTTGTGCTACAGCTAGCCGTAATAATTCATCCCATTTAATTCCACTAAGCCACGTATCCTGGAATAAAATCTTCACAATGACAGTAACTGGAGCGAATAGGCCCAAAGGATCGTAAAACTTTGACATCAGCTTCAGTAGTAAACGCTTTGTTACTGGTTCTTTAGATGCTTCGACAATCTTAGCCTGCACATCAATTTGAAAAACATCTTTGTCAGTATCCCATTTAACACCTAAAACCTGCGTAATCTCTCTAAATGGAACATTTTCTTGTTTCCATACACCTTGCAAAGTCTTCGAATTTGTCGTCCATTTGGCTAATGGTAGGCTGATACGCGATGTAAGCTGCAGCATTTCTCGATAAAGAGTAATAGCTTCAGTATCTGTAGATGTCCCTAGTACAAAATCATCCATATATATGTTATTCTCAATGTGTTTAGTTGCAATAGGATATGTTTGCTTGTACATTGTAGCCAGTTCACGAAAAGAAGCTTATAGTAAAAATGGACTTGAAGTGAGTCCGAATAGAAGTCGCGTGAATCGGTATGTTACGATTTCATCTGCAATACAAAGGTTCCCATCAGAAGTATACTCCGTTTTGTACCAAAGAAATCGTGTTGAGTCTCTGTCTTCATCTGCTAGTATCAGCTGAAGAAATGCCTGACTTCCATCGCTAGTAATTGCTATTTTAGAAAGTCGAAATCTCAATAACATGGCCAAAATGTCAGGTAGAAGATTTGGTCCGGCTTCGAGAGCATTGTTCAAAGATGGATGACCAAGAGATTAAGAGGAAGCGTCAAACACTATACGCCACTTGATTTCTTCATTTGTAATCTTTTTTACAGCGTGATGGGGCAAATAAAATAATCGTACTTCATTTTGTGTATCTTTTAAGACGGCTTCGACTTGTTTTTTATCAATATAATCTTGCATTTGTTTAGCATACTTTTGCTTCAATTCTGTATTTGCGTGTATTCTTCTTGTCCAAGAATTAAAACGGTGGATTGCAGTATCATAATTGCTCGAAGTAAGTCTAACTTCTGGTTTCCAAGGTAAATGAACAACTCGTCTACCATCAATGATTTTGAAAGATTGATGAAAGTTAGTCAAAAGTTCAGCGTTGTGAGTACTTAATCTTAATTTCTCTTGTATAGGTTGTAAGCCAATGCTCTCTAAGTTCCAAAAATTTCGTACCATATTGTCTAAATCATGAGTTAAAGTATCCACATTTATACTATGAACTATAGGATTGAAAGAAACTGTTGCATGTGAAATCTGCACCATTAAGAATCTCAATTGGTAAGCTCGACAATGAATCATCTGGGTCAGCAAGCTTCATTCGCTTACTTTTCGCAAAGCGTGAAACATCAGTTGGTGAAGACGGGTGTGATGCATACCTGTTGGAGCTTTCGAATGCAATAACGTTGACTTTAGATTTATCCCAGATGTTAGATAATTGAAATTGAACTTGGCGTCGCTTATGGCTAAAACTAGTTGGAGATTCAAATACTTGAAGGTCTAAGGGTCTAAGAAGACTGTTGAAATGACGGGAAGATTTAACGTGTCCACAAGATCAGAAGAAATGAAGCTAGGTTGACTTCCACCATCCAAAAGGCAACGTGTCAATTTTGTAATTCCATTTGACCCAGTTATGAAAACTCGTGCTGTTTGTAAATGAACAAAATTGTAAGTGGATGTATCAGTTTTGTTTGTAGATGTAGTTGCAGACTTAGTTGGAGTTTTGCATATCGAAAACATGGTGTTTTTTCCTGCATTTGGAACAGCAGTAATTCTCTTTGCGAAAACAATTCTTTTGTACGTGACCCCGATTAGTGCATAAAAAACATCTGTTGGTAGCTTTTAATTTTTGTATACGTGCGTCTATGTCCGTAACAGAGTTGCATTGTTGAGGCCAATGTCCAGAAGTTTCACAAAAAGGGCAAAAAGGTGAAATTTTTTTATCCTTACTAATTGGTCTGGAATGCACATTAAAATTCTCTAAGGAGGATTTTATAGGATAGCTTGGAACCAATGAACCTTTAATATTATTTGCAGTTATTGTTCCTTCGACCTCTTCTGATAAAAATTTCATTAATTTTGTTATGTCACTTTCCGCTAAATTTTCACGTTTAGCGTATACAACCCAATTACGACAGATTTCATGCGGAAAAGCGCGAAGTATTTTCGGAGCCAAAATTCTCCCGTATGATTGTGTTTTTTCGCCTAAAGCATCCAAAGCTTGTAATCTTCTATTACAATCAATATACAACTCATTTAATGCTGATGGAGATAGATCTTTGATAGGTGTTAAATTTTCCAAGTAATCAAGATGAGCCTGTATTATTTTGTCTTTATTGCCATATTTTGATTTTAATATCTCTTTTGTCATTGTGTACGTATCTGCGGTTATACTAATCCATAAACTAATCTTTTTGCTTCTGCATCCAGATAACCTCGTAAAAACACATGTTTTTCAATCTGCGATAAACTTTCATTTTTGTCAATACAGTTTTCAAAACGCTCCCAAAAACTGTGAAATTTTTCAATTTCGCCATAAAAAGTATTTATATTTACTGTATATATATAGGTAACTTCACACCGTAACATTTTGCGGTGAAGCATAATGTATGCTGTCTGATGTTGGCGAACTGCCAATTCTGCTACAAGGCAAAATGGCCGCGCTTGTATTAGCTTTCATTTTAGAATTAAACAATAGTAAATGGGCATTTTTTGAGTATTTTTCGCATTTTATGATGTCTTCGCTATATTCCTAATCATTTAAAAAATCGTGTATTTCATCATCAGCCAAGGTTAATTCGTTAAGTTTGATTTGTAAGCGTTCAGCGTTAAATTCTATATCGGCTTGTGTACTATTCGGATCATTTAATTTTGTCGACAGCTTCGTAATGGCGGTGCGAAGCGTTGTTCTCTTGCGTTTCAGAATAGAAAGTTTTTCTGTTGTACTCATCGTAATTCGGGTTCGTAACGAATATAAAGTAATAAAACAAATAAAGTATGACTCACCCGAGTATGTTCGGCACCAGATATTACAGTTTGCAAGTATTAAATTAGACTGAATTGATCTTTATTGACAGAGGTTTTTTGCATAAAAAACTCATTAGTTAAATTTTTTTGATATTTTTTGTAGCAGAAATTTACCTGTAAGAATGATTCTAAAGGCAAGTTCAATGCATGTAAAATGTTTTTAAGTAGCATACGCCACTATAACCCCTTTAAATGTATTGAATGAATAATAATAAATTCTTTTCGTTTATAAAGAGGTATCATTGTTGTAGTTTTCCACGCATGTCTTCAAATCATCTGTAAATATAGTACGTTGAAATGTACTTCTAATAATTCCGAATATTCCCAGAAAAAATGACATAATATCATAAGGTTTTGATCATAAAACTTACTTATTTCATATATATTAAGAAAAGAATGGTTTTACTTTCTATAAAAACATTTTTAAAAAATTATCATCTCAAAAACAGACTGACGAAATGAGGTGATATATTGATGATAAAATGTACATTTATAATAAAAATTAGGTTTAATGTATTTCTCCTTTAAATAAATAAACATATATGTTATACGTGTAATTATCTACTGAAAAATATTGCCATAAAAATATTGTAAGCCATCACTACCAATCAGAAGTTAATTTTTTTCTTGTGAGATAAAATAAACGAGTAATTAAAAGAATACAATGCCAACTTACGAATATGCCTCTTTACATTTCAAGTGCCATCCAATGCTTTTCAATTTTAATTATTTGGTTTTCATAAAAGGTTTTAAAAATAGAACCCAAGATGTAATTTGATCAACTGCAGAACTAGAGTGTTCTTAAAAGATATTTTAAGAAATTATTACAAATTGAAAAATGCCTGTTTGAATATTTCTACGTTTCATAAAGAAAACAAAAAACATACATTTCCCCTCACAATATAAGCAGATACGATTTATTTAATCGATGTTATTTTTAGTATTCGAAATTTTAACAGTCTTTTCAACAATTTACATCCCACTAAACTCTGATTTTAATATCATTTATTAATTTCATTCCAGTTTTATTTATAAATTCCCTCTCTAATAAGAGTGTTAAAAGTGAAAGAAAACACTATCCTCTAAAAAGTAGCTTAATAGATTATCAACAAAAAATTAACCATAATTAAAAAATTGCATAAAATAAAAGATATAACCACACAAGTACGTAAAAGAGTTTTACTGTAGCAAATTTTAGTTGCTCAAATCGCTATTAATACAAGCATTGTTTTAATAGATATTTTTAGCATTTTAATTCAGACTTTGTGTGCATTATGCAAATGAACTTCATTCTATAAATATCACTTTTTACTTCTAAGAACTTCTTTCAAACAATGACAATCAAAATTAAAAATAATCAGATTTCATTCGAGCCACAGTACGATAGAGAGAAGATGTAGTTTTTTACTATTTATTAAACAAGTATTTATTGCCTTATTAGCCACATTTGTCCTTTTGAACTAACTAATTTTAAATGCAACTATTTATGTCTTTGTTAGTTCGTTTTTAGTTTTTATCAAACGTCTTCTTAAAGAAAAAATGTGATCAAAAATTTCGTCACAAAGCAAACGATTCTTATCGCACTGCCATCATTATTTAATGAATTAAAAATATTCTTTCAGTGTTTTTTTAATATTTTAATGTAACATATACATTATCAAGCAGCATCACATAGAGCTTTATAATTGGCATCTACTTCTTTTTCTAAGATGACTGACTACATTCGAAACTATGATTTTAAAAAAGCGCATAAATGGATATATATATATATATTGATAATTAATATCAGTTGAATTAAAAAATACACATAAAATTTTTTCAAAAATATTGTTACAACAAAAAGTTTTTTAAATGAAAATCTTTGATGAAAAATGGAGAAAGAATGACATATTTTCAAAACATTCTCCTTGTTCGAAAAATGCGTCCATAATAATAATATTTTGTCTATATATATAGGCAGGACTTCTATACTGCCTACATATATAGACAAGAACCTGCCTATATATATATTCTGAACTAGGATTTTGAAAAATTCACATTATTTTCAGAGTTGATATCAATTGAAATAATAATCGGTGTTTTGGGTTAAAATTCCTCTACTAATATGTATTAAAATATGAATAAATCCAATTCTGAGCTTTTATTTCAAAAATCCTACTTCAGGTGGCACAAAAGTCTTTATATATATATAAGCTTATACATAGGCAAAATATTACTATTAGAGAAGCATTTTTTATAAAAGGAGGTTTTGAAAGCATGTCATTCTTTCTTCATGTTTTGCCAAAATTTCAATTAATTTTTTCTTGTTATAATATCCTTAAAACAATTTGATATTTATATTCGAATTCAAGCGATATTAAATATCAAAAGATATAATTTGTTCATGCACTTTTGCGAAATCACGGTTCCGAACGCGGGCTGTCATCTTAAAACGACTTAGTAACAAATATTAAAGAGAGAGAGGCCCAGAGACCTTTAAAAATTCTCTTTTCGAAGACATGAACATATTCTTACCTTATTCTTTCCTTTCGCATAGTTCCTTCTAAAAACTCCCATCAAAGCAGCTTTCATGATGAACTTCAGATACTTTCTAAATTACGATTAACTCCAAAAACACGAACAATTGTACGAAAACACTTAAACACGAACCATAATCTGGCTTCATCTCTACCTTCGTAAATAGTACAACATTAGTTTAGCTGCTGTTTGAGTAACCTCTGTTGTCTACCGTAAGCGACATGCCGGTAAGATGCAGATGATTCCCAAATAGTAAACGTCGAATGCTTCAAGCCAACAACTTGTGACTAGAAATCATGCCAAGGCCGCCAACATTCAAATAATTGCTTGTTGTAAATTTGCAGTGTTCCGTACAAAGAGATCTACATTGAAAAATCGGTCTGTGTTACAGTTCGAGAAGCTAGAAATTTTGCACCCGATGCAATTGGAGCGTATGGTTTGGTGGTTGCTCGAACGAGAATTTGCAGAGGCGTAGGTTTTTAAAAGATACAGCAGGGAGTTGACAACGTCCCACGCTTTTTCGATCGCAGTCTAGCGCTCCTTCCAAATGATCCTGCACGTAATGCTAACGTTTATTTTTTGCATTTACTTTTTGTTTTGTTTTGATTAAACCTTTCTTTTCTCTTTACGAAAAATACTTGTTCCACGAAGAACCTGATTATTCAAGATCAACCCCAACTACTTCCCTCCCCCCCCCTTCTCTTGTTGTTGGCTTTATTATTTTTCTTTAATTTTTTTCGTAAGCCTCAGTACGAAGGATGGGGTGAGAGGTCATGACTTTGCAGTGTAACGATATGTTTGGCTTAAAGAGTGAATGGAAAAAGTGTTGAAAATTTTAATTGGAAGACGAATACTCAGGGAGAGTGTTGATGGTCGCTATATCGAACTGAATGAACATTCAACTGAATACATAAAGGCCTGAACGTGAATAAAGTAACCTTTTCTCGTAATGATATTTGCTTTTGTTATTCCAATCTCGATATATTATTATCCTATAAAAATTTCTTTATTTCTTTTGGGATGAATGGGAATGAATGAATTAGTGTGAGTTGATATTGAAACAAATCTGTTTTAACATTACCACATCGCTAGCTTATTTAACAACGCATTTAAAAGAATTCAGATAGAAAATATATTCACAACAAATAAATTTATTTTCATAAAAGTAGAGATAAATGTTCTTCATTCATACAATTACAAATAAACGTAAAATGTGTTTTCAGAATATAAATATAACTCAAATAAATTCTAATTTAAAAAAGTTTTTCTAAAAGCACATTTATTTTTTTAAAAAAAACTATCTGTGTTTTTTATTTAATCTAACTTAAAGCGAAAGTTGAATATTTGATAGAAAATATTTTAAAAAATTAACTCACCAGTTTAATTTTAACACTTTACAGGGCTATTTTTTCCACTAATGTTATGTTAAACTATTTTTGGGATTGAGATTGGTTTATAATAAATTATAATTTAAAAAATACTAAAGAACACGCTTTTATACTGAATCGAACTAAAAAGTAAAAAAATAATTCTTAATATAAGAATAAAGTGATGAACGAGAAAATTAATGTCATTGGGGTAAAAGCGTGGGGTGTTCTATAAATATATCAATTGTTATAGTTTCTAACTTCTTTCAATTCCGAAATTGCCCCCCACGCTTTTACCCCAATGACATTAATTCCCTCGTTCATCATTTTATTCTTTTATTAAGAATTATTTTTTTACTTTTTAGTTCGGTTCAGTATAAAAGCGTGTTCTTTAGTTTTTTTAAATTATAATTTATTTTTCATTTTTTAGTTCGATTTACAATAAAAGCGTGTTTTTTAGTTTTTTAAACTGTCATTTATTCATTGTTGAATTTATCCTTGAGTTTGATATTTGGAGCTAGAATTACGTAGCTGCTGGAATAAGTCTTGATCTTCAATGGATTTTAATTAAAGGGTCTGAAGCGTATTTATTCTCTGTGTTTACGGGCCTCGGATGAGTCCCGTATCGTTATATTAGATTCCGTCTCCATAGAACAGGTAAAAAAAAAAAAAAATGTGTGGCAAGAAGAAAAAGTTCGAATTAAAAAAAATTTAATGTACCATGTTTTTATAATGGACTAAAAAAGTATAAAATTCCTTCTTTTCGTTTTTTTCTTCTTCTTTTTCACATTTTCATGCATTGTCATCCACTTCTGAACTATGGTCCAGATTTCAAGTCTCTAGCACCTCGGAAAGTCACACAGTTTAAAATCAATTACAAAATTCCGCCCGGACAGACATTAAAGAAAACGAGTTAATAAAAACATGGTAATATTAAGTGTCAATCGTATTCTCAATTTTTAAACGTATTGCTATAATGTTAATTCGTATCATCACTTATAAACGTATTACTTTATAAAAATAAAAAATATTTAGTAGTTAGAACATAAATTATTTTTTTCACATGACAAGCCTTTTTTTTAATTTTCATTTTCAGAAAAATGTTTATATTATAGTAAGAAATTGATAACACTCACCCACCCTCCACTTTCTCACATACAGGACACTTTTTTGTTTGTTTTATGTTTATAAACCACAAGTGTATTAATTAAAAACACTCGCTGTAGGGTTACACCTTTTTCTTTTAGTCACTAAATCTGGAATTAGTCGCCAAATCTGAAAATGGTATTTTGAATTAGTCGCCAAATCTGAAAATTGTATGTGCAATAAGTCGCCAAATCTGGAAGTGGTATATGGAATTGTCGCCAAATCTGATTATCGTGATTCCTGACGATCCTGATGAGGACAATGGGACAAAATTATGAAATTATTGTATTTTCATCGGTCCTTGACAAGTGTGCAAAATTTCGAATTAAATCTGACATTTTTAAGTGGGTGAAAATCGAGTTCCAAGATTCCGTTACATGCAAGTGAAACTTATAAAAGCGTGTTAAAAAGAAATAAGGTTAGCCAATAACCTAAAATTAATTTGATTTTTAAGACCCCCTTTTTTTGGGAAGCATGCTTTCCACCACCCACTCAAAACAACCCATTCAAAGGTAGGGCATTTAAAATTTTGAATTTCTTTTTTTATATTGCATTACATATTTATGAAATATAATTTGCAAAAACTAAAATCTACAAAAGGAATTATAAAATAGATATATTCCGTATTCAAATGTTTAAATCTTTATACATATTACTTTTCATGAAATTTCAGAAAACAGGGATCAACATTTAGTGGGACATGGCAAAGAGTACAAAGTTATCCTGTTTTCTTGTCATGTGCTTCAGTAAAACACAAGCGGCAGCGTCTGAATGTTTTTTTTTTTTTGTTGACATATGGACACCAACTTTAGTCAATCGCACGTTCTCTGGAACAGTTTTCTTGTTGCTCAGGAAATTTGCAAGCCATCTTTTGCGCTTGCGACATGAAAATCTAGATATCAGTTAAAAGTCGGAAGTGCTACCAGCACAAACTATAGGTGGGAAAGTACTCAAACATTAATTAATTTTTAAATGTTCAATCGACTTTTAAAAATTGAAGAAGTTGGTTGGAAGTGTAATTATACTACGGCTTTACAAAGTGTTATGTGTGAGTATTTCAAATAATGAAATTATAAAAAGCATAGAATATCTATTTTCCTTATAAATTTTTAATGAGATTTCAAAGATGTTTTTATCTATCTACTCGGATAGGAACTTTTTATATGTTAAGGTCTTTAAAATATTTTAATTATGAAATAAAATTTTTTTATAATTGAAAATAGAAACGTAAGTTCCATTTTTTTTACATTTTATAAGATTTCACAAAAACAGCATAACTTTTTAAAGCTGGGACTCTTAAACATGTGATTGCAAGAAAGGTAATAATAATAGTTAAAAAAAGTAAAATTATTGTGTATATTAAAAAGTTTAAAATCCTTCTCCAATAATTCAAAAAATAATATAAAAAATTTAAACTATTTTAAAAAAAAAAGTAGAGAATGTTATTTTTGTTTTGAAATTTTGAAGAATAATGCATATCCACTGCTTCTTTACCTTTCAGATGGAAAAAGAATACCCTCTCCCTACCTCAACTCTTTTTTTACACGATTTTGAAATAATACGGTATTATATAAATTTTTTGTTCCCGCGCGAATTTCCAAAAAAAATTGAGGATTCGTGCTCTCTGGATGAGAACGATTTGATCGAATTTATGACAGTTTATGATAATAAAGAAGTCAATCATGACGAAGTCGGAGGTGAAGTTCAGCTATGAACAGCTGATTTAATTCTTGAGGGCTTGAAATTTGCTGTAAGTATGGAACAATATTTTCTTACTCATGATCCTAACATAGAACGTACACTAAACTTTCAACATAATCTTGTGTAGCAGGATATCAAAAATCATACTAAACAACTTCAGAAACCAAAAGAACTGCCGTTAATAGCAGACTTTGTTACAAAAACAAAAACAAAATCCCAATAAAGGTTGCTAATAACGAATGAAATTATTTATTTGAATCAAAGACGACAGCTGTGCTAGACTTATCTGACACATCTTCTAATGATTGCATTTTTGACCCCAGTTCGTAATAAAGGGGCACACTTGTTATCAAGAAGCAATGAATACAGTGGAGTAACGTACACTCCCCAACCCCCCGCATCGCGGGAGTCCCAGGATTCAGGGGGGCCCAAAGCCTGACTGACACAATTACGTATTTGGGTTTGGGGCACAAATTCTGACTTTGCAGGGGGGCCAAATATTCTCCGTTACGCCACTGGATGAATAGTTGTTAGTATGTAGTTGTATCCCTAATTTAAATTTAACTTTTTATATATAGTATGTATTTACAGACTGAATTTCCACTGTACACTAATTTATATATATGTATACATATATTGTAATAAAAATGATTTTTTTTTATTTATACATATCTAACGTTGATTTCGCAATAACTTTTTTGCACGTTTTTTTTGGGGGGGGGGGATACTAAGAGTTTTTTCCTCTTACTCGGTTTTATTAAAGATATGGAAGATATCCCCAAATTTAGGATATTTCACCTGTATTTTTTTTTACACGGTCTTCTTTTAAGGAACGTATTTATCGAGAAAAAAAAAGAGTTGGGTGTAATAATAATACCAAAGTTTAAAAATCAGATTTCACAGAAGAAAAATTTCAGAAAGGTTTCACTGTCTTTAAAATTACAATTTTGATAACATCAGCAAAATAGAAACCACGACAGCGTATACGAGATTCAATCATTCCAAACACGCAACTCCTCGACTCCAGCGTATTTATTCAAGCAAAAAAGAATCAAAAAATAATGTAAAATTTTAATGAGTCCCAAACATAAAATCTGTCACGCCTGAGGGCGGTTTAACACCGATGACAGGCTAACTGATCCGTTTAACGTCACAATGTACCCTTGTAAACGAAAACTAACCCAGTCACCAGGGCTTGGCGTATCAAAACAAATGCAAGGGAGCTTCTTTCTCAGTGTCTTTTGGACAGAATGAAAAGGTTCCAGTGAGAGTATTTTCGACATTTTCTTCACACGCAGTTGTTGAATACAGCAATTTCCCGTTGATGGCTGCTCACACGTGAAATTCAGTGAGAAAGCAAAGACGGAAATTTGAATTTTAAAATCTGCTCACGCATGTGGTACAAAATGGAGCCAGCGAACTCACGATACAGCTCTAAATCGATTTTGGAGAGCTTTTATAAGAGTGATGGATGATGGAGTAGCGAAGAAAAAACAAAACAATTACGACATTTCGTAAAGGAAATTTAAAATTTTTTTTTATTTTTATGACAGTTTTGCTCTTTATGGTGTCACACAATTCCTTTCAACACTATTAGTTATCAAATTTTGTTACAAAGAGGATAAATTAGCATAGTATAAATGCATTTAAGTCGAACTCGCAACATTTGAATTGTAACATAAGATAAAACAAATTTTCTTAAACACACACATTTGAGTCATAATCTTACAATATAAACTTCCTTTTTCCAAGAGATAATTCCTCAGAAATTCTAAAAAATCACATGATTCATTTTAGGAATAATTCTAGTTAGTTCTGCGTGGACTTTTAATGTCAATTAACGCCCTGCATCTTTTTGTTTATTTGTATGTCAGTCATTATATAATTACAAAGCGACTTAAACATTATTCGCTGTTTATGAACAGAGATATTTTGTTATATAAATGAAAAATTACCAATGAATAAATCGTGTGTAAGAAAATAGCGGCCCGCAATGATTTTTTTTGTGGCCCACCAAGACACAGTCAGAAAGCGTTCTCTACATTTGGGTCAATATATATTTGTGAGAAAAGTTTATCTTGTATGAAGACCAAGAGAGTAAATATAGTGCATGCAAGTTGGCTTACATTAACACTTCCAGGCTGTGATAAGAATTTCAACAAGCAATTTTGCTACTGATTTTGAAAAAAATTGCAGATAAGAGTGATAGGGTACATTTGTCTCATTAAACTGATTATAAAATTAAACATGCTTACATGTATATATAGTTATAGATATGAAATTAGCTAAATAAATAAATTGAACAAAACTGCCTTTGTTTTAACTTATATTTATTTATTTTAATGGTATAGTGTGTACTTTTTCTGAAAAGTAAAGTTTACTGATTAATTCAATCATTTTTAAAAGAGGTGCAGCCCTCCTGTATCCTCCGCTTGCACAATGCTATCTTAGAGTTAAAACAATTGCCCGTCCCTAGAATTTTAATGAAACTAATTTCTCCCCCGTTGAGTAAAATCACATCCGTTTACAAACCACAGTATCCCCCCTTTTTCGAACGTTCAGATGTAACTTTTTTTAGAAGAAGAATAAACGCCCTAATTCAAGAATACGAGCAATTTTTAAATAAATGAAAAACCGTTTGTAATAGATTGTGAAAATTATAAAACTTTCTCTAGATGAAAATATATATATATATAAAATGCTATTTAATTATGAAGGGTGTTAAGCATATATATTCTAGTTCTTCTAATTTTGTTTTCAAAAAATTAAACATCTTGCGGAACGTTTTATTTTCAATTCACCCTTTCTCTTAAGATGCTAAAAAAGAAGATTTAAATAAAAGTTCATTTTTTTTAATGTTCACCTAGATAACCTTCAAGAAAATAAAAAAAAAAGCAACCTACTGATGAAATTAGAAAATTCCATTTTAATTCGAAATAAATTTTGCACACAGACTAATCTAAAAAATGGAAAGTTTTCAATATCAAAAGTGTAATAAAATAACATATCGAAAGTTAAAAAAAAAATGCCACAAACGTCAATAAAATTTACCGCTCCTTTAAAAAAGAAATCTTTTTAAGATAAAAACAAAAGAAACAATGTATCATACCTTATCATCCAAAATTAGTAGCTTTCTGTACTGCATTTTATAGCAGAGGAATTCAAAACCGCAACGGTAAACAGACCTTAACGAGCGATCAATTCAAAGCGATTTTTCAAACTGAAAATGAACTTAATGGGTGTCTAGTATATATGTTGTTATTAGGACGCATTTTCCTAGAACTTTGAAGCGATTTCATCAAGGTCAGAGCAGGTGGCAGAAATTTCGAAGAAAAGTGCTCAACAAGCCGAGTGTGTGTTTGCAGTTCGATTAGTCGCGAATTCCCTTTCATCTTTATTTTCTTGAAGAAAACGATCAAAAGACTTAAAATTCATGGAAAACCGCACTTACAAAGAAAGCAAGCTTCGCTTTCATTATTCCATCCTCCCCTTCCTCTTCACATCTGTCTTTCATAGAAACGAAGACGTCTCCACTAAATGATGAAAAATGATATCCAGATGGTGAAGAAAGATTTGGCAGGTGATTGTGGTGTGAGAGTCTCTAAGATCTCGGAATGTCAGCTGAAATGCCTTAGATGTGTTTGATAAGTCACATTTTTATGAGTAGTTGTGAATTTTCGAAATATTTTTAACGGAGTTTAAAATTCCTTTCCTTTTTATTTTTGGCTACCTGGTTAAGTGATGCTTCGGAATGAATCAGCGACACCGTTTTTTTAGGAAAACATTACGAGTCATTTTAAATTCAACGTTACACCTTTAAAGTGACGGAAACACTTTTGCTAATTGAGATGCATACGCGGAAATTTTTTGTTTTGCTCAATTATAGTTCATTTAAAGTATGCTATTGGCATCAATTAGCGAGACTTTCAGCCATTACTGAAATGACAAAAACACTTAACATTATTTTATGTTTTGTGATTCCATTGGAATAAACCTACAGAACCCCATTATTTCATACTAAGTCTTCAAAGGAATCTGTTAAGGAAGTAGATGACACCGTTTCAACAACTGTATCCCCGATAGTGCTAGGGAGTTACGAGTATGACAGGAGAGAGAGAGAGGAGCGTTTGAGAGAGTATGAGTAGAGTTAGTGAGGTAGCTTTTTTAGAATTGTATAAAGTGGAGTATAGTTCGTAATTCTAAATAAAGTTGTTACTGTTACTAAAGAGTGGCAGTTAATTTTAGATAGATAGTATTATCATTACAGAAATAAATCTCAAATCCATAAATCTCCAGCCATAAAATTTATTAATAATTCTCATCACGAAGTGGTTCTCATTTGAAACATTATAGCAATAATATTCATCAACATTTAAGGTGACTGACTACGTTTGGAACCGTAATTTTCAAAATATGTATAAATGAATAATTTCTTTTTGATATTTAGTGTCCGTTTGATTTGAATACACGAATAAAATTGTTTTAAGAATATTATTACAAAATAAAATTATTCAAATACAAATTTTAAGGGAAATTCTGAAGAAAGAAATGACATTTTCAAAACATTCTCCTGTAATGAAAAATGCTTCTAAAATAATAATATTTTAGCTAAATATATAGTTAGGACTTCTATACAGAGTTGGAATAAGGATTTTTGAAAAATTCACTAAATTTTCAAAGTTAAGACCAAATGAAATAATAATCGGTGTATTTTGTTAAAGTTTCTCTTCTCCGATGTATCAAAGTATGAATAAATTCCACATCTCAAAATGATAAAATTTCAAAAATCCTATTTCAGGCTTTGCATAGAAGTGTTAGTTTTATACAGCACAAATATTATTATTAAATAATAATAATGTAGCACAAATAAAAGGAGAAACGTTTTGAAAATATGTCATTCTTCCTTCATTTTTTTACCAAAAAATTGAATTTAAATAATTTGTTTCTTGAAATAATATTTTTAAAACAATTTTATACATATATTCTGATTTGACAGGCCCTAAATATAAAAAAAAATCGTTAAAACTCTTTTTTCAAAATCACTGTTCGGGACGTAGTCACTTAAAAAAAGAGAATACCAAAATTAGAAATACATGTATATGCGGATTCAGAATCAACAGAGTGGTGGTCTGTCCGTATTCGCGTAAAACGAGAAATGCTAACCTCTCGTAAGAGAAATACACAAATATTTTAAATCTATAATGCGTATTGAAAATCACAAGGAACACAATATATTGATAAATTATTTTGGTTTTAATGTATTAGTAACTGTTTTTCATTAATTTGTGTTACTGCATGTGTACAGAACATTTTTTATTTCTCATTTTGTTTTCCAGATGCTCTATAATATATTTTTTATCACCATTTCATTTGTTTTAAGACATTAAAACATTTACAAGCAATCTCAGTGTGTCCTCATAATACCCCAATCCTATTAAAAGTTTACATATCAATTAAAAATTGCAGCACATTTTTTTGCCAGAGCTGTGGACATCTATGGGAAATATGTGATCGCATGGGTTGGTAGCTAGCAGCCCATATCTGTGAGCAGAGAACTATCGTAAGCTACGCTGCATTAATAATACTATGCATACTTTATTGTTCATATCATTTACCTCTTTATCAAAGACTTTGCATCTATAATTAAAAATTTTTATGCTGTAGATATTCTGAAGAAATTCAAATAGAAAAAATTTCTGAAATATCTGCATCACAAGAAACACATATGCACGTATCTTTATTTCCCACAAAGATAGAAAAACATTGTAAGTAATGATTTAGTGGCTCTGCGTCGTTAATTTTTGTAAGAAAGTTTTGTGAAACTATCGTGTATGAACAGAATACAAGATACCAAGCATCCGAAGCAATGAATACCCTCTGAATTTTTGTGTGAAACATTTATAGTAAACACTAATGTCAAATTGAGTCTATTTTTAAACCTGTCTCTTTGCCTAATATCTGGAAGCAGGTCTCAAAAATTCAAAAACAGTAAAACGTCGTCATAGTAAAAGAAATTTGAATGATTGAATCATGTAACATATTTCAATTTATTGCGCTATGTGCATCTTCTAAATTTTGAAATATTTTTTAAAAAAACTTCATTTTTATACTTAAACAGGCAAATTTAAGCACCCGTTTACTATTACAATATGGCAGGAGATGAAGTACGGAATGCATTTTATGCGAGAAAAATAGAAAGATAAATGTAGAATAGGTTTTATATGCAGGAGAAAATCGATTTGTCTGAACAGAAATGAAAAGTATAATAAAATATGCTGCTCTTTATGGGATAGTGAATCATAGAGTAATTTCACAATTTAGTCTGCAAAAATGTGCCGACTTTATTTTTGTTTTTTAACGTTAGACAAAACTAGCGTTGATATTTAACTAAGACGAAAAAAACATGGTTAGATTTCAAATTCTCTCAATAAAAAAATAATCTTCCTTTTTAAATTTGTATTTTGAGAATGTATTAAATTTTTATCATTAGGTATACAGAAAAATTCTGTCCGTTCCAATTATTAAAAGTTTTAAGTTCGGCAAGGTTTGATTCAGCTCAACAAACCATTTCGTATTATATTCAGAAACTAGGATTGGTGTGGAAATATTCGAGATGGGTGCCACGTAAATTAAAGGAGAAGAATTTGAATGATCGTATCACATCATATGCACATTGTCATGTCTTCAGAGTTCATTTTTAGATTAATTCATGGCATCTATACTTGAGCGTATTCACTGTAACCGAATGTAAATATTAAGTAAAAGTTTTGTTTGTGTATTTTGGCAACAGCTAGTATTGTATTTTTTGTGTGGAATAAAAACGTTTGATTTTAGAATGGCAGGATATTTTATCGTTCTTAGAATCCGGAATTATTTTTAATATTATGATTTTTTAAAAGTTATTTTGCCTTATTCAACTGCAGAACCAGATACGCTGCTAGCGTAATAGAGTTATTTATTTGCAAAAGGATAACGTAATACACATCTCTGATTGCACGGAACAAAAACGAACCTTTCTTGGTCCGGCTGTAAACTGGGGATGGAAAGGGGATTACCTATAAAAACATTATAGAGAAAAGAGCATGTTGTGTGTGTGTGAAGACCCACAAAAAACCTGCCCCTTCACCTCTAAGCCAAAGTTCAGACAGAATAAGAGAATGTTGTGTTTCTGGTGGGACATTCGAGAATCAATACATTTTGAGCAATTGAAATCGAACGAAAAGCTAAATTTGGATATGTACTGTCAGCAATGGGCTCAATTCATGCGACGTCTTAATCACATGATAATGATAACCACATGTTTTTAGCCAATCAGTTCAAAAACACATGTGACATCATAGTCACACTATAAAAGCTATAGTGTGTCTCCAGCTGATCACTTCACGCGCTTCGGTGTTGCCAACTTTTGCTCTTTGCAGAAGCTTTCTCTTAAAAAGTATATCTGTATACAAAATGCATCTTATTTAAAAGTATATGCATAAAATACAAGTTTTTTTATTAAAAAAAATTTTTTTTGAAGAATTTTTTTTTCCATAATATTTAAACATCTTTACCCAAATATGAAATTTAAATTTTATCTATGTTTTACAAATAGAACAAATACAATTAATTTAATGTTTCTTTCGAATTCAATGGAGAACACGTGTTTGTCTTCATCATGTGACCGTCATGAATTGAGCCCATTTGATAAATGCTCTCCAAGAAAATAGGTCGATGTTCCAAAGTTGTGAGACATCATACTGCTTCATGATAATTCGAGGCCACATGCTGCTTAGGGGATTCGTCAGAAACTCTCAGAGCTGGGCTGGGAAATTCTGTCGCATCCATTATACTTCCCGGAACTCCGACTATCACTTGTTTCTAATTTTGTTTTGCAGGGAAAACAATTAAAAAATGTGAAGAAAATATCATACAAGTACTTGTTCAATTTTTTACCTCTAGAAATAAGACAGTTCTTAAAAGAAGGATTTATACATTGCCATCAAGCTGGCAAGAAGTCATAAATATAATGATGACAATTATATTATTCATTTAAGTTTATTCAAGGCATGAAAAATTTATTATTTTTTTTCTTCTAAAAATGGACAGAACTTTCTGGTAGACCTAATATAACTTGTCAAATAAAACTCGAACAGAAAACACTCCTTTTAAGCTTCCTTAATAAAGGTTTATTATTCAAATGTATCGTTTTCAATTAATCTACTAAAAAAATTAATTTTTTCCAAGTATTTGTACTTTTGACTATTATATTATAAAAATCAAACCATAAAAACTTGTTTTCCTCATTTAAAATATGTCAGGTCTGAAAAGGTTAATCATATTTCATAATTCGAGATAAATAACGGGTACGTCTATTTAAAGCCGAAATTGCTCTGATGTTCATTTCTAAAGTATACTTTCAAGACTTTCTTTAATGCCTGTTCCGATCAGTTCCTCTAGTACTAAGATATCTGTAATTTCAGTATCACCATATGAATTAATCATCCGCTGTGGTATTACCATAGTCAAATCATCCTCAAACCTAGTTTCAAAATCTAAATAGAGGTCATTCAATAAATGTTGCATGTAGGTTGAAACGTCATTTGTTTTGGCAGTTTGTGACAAATTGAGAAACTGAGAAAATTCACAATGTCCAACGTTATGCTTCATTAACTTAATTCTGTCAAAAAATACTGAAATGATTGACTTTGTTAAATGAATATAGGCTGCTACCTTGTAACTTCAAGTTAACTTCATTAATTTTAGTAAATAAATCTGTTAAATAGGTGAAATCTAGTTTCAGCTTGATCAGATTTTCTTTGGATCTTGAGCATCTCAAAACTCTAAACGCCTTTCATAAACGTAAGCCTTTCGAGAGTCAGCGTACTTCAGCGTAAAGGATTTAATGTTAAAAGTTCTCGTCCTTTTCTTCATACAACTGTGCAAATACCACGTTTTCAATGAATTGCTTCGTATTCAGTTTAATGCATTAATGATTAATTGAAGAGATTAATTCAATCTATCATTCAGATTTTTAGCAACTAAATTCTGTCGGTGGGTGATGCAGCGTATTGCTAATACATATATTGCTATTGCAGTAAACATTGCTAGCGCATGGCTATTGTACACTCATGTCCATAAATTAAGGATAATTCAGAATCACACAGAAATTGAACTCTAAAATAAAAATTTCACCTGTAGAATTATCACGCACATCTTGAAGAAGAATATGCAAATTACAGGAAACCACCAGATGGCCCGGATAGTACGTCACAATGACCAGAGTGTAAGAGAGGGGTATATAAGGAATGGTGGCAAAGAAGTAATATTGCTCACAAGCGCTTTAAAAGCCTTTCAGCGCAATAACCGCATAGTTATGGCACAAAGGAAGCATTTGGATGATTTTTTACGTGGTAGAATTATCGGACGACTGGAATGTGGACGTACCCAGCTGGAAGTAACCGAGGAACTTGGAATCACCCAGAGTATCATCTTCAGGCTTTGGAAACGATTCCAAGATCATGGTAATGTGAGATGTTACAGCACAGGTCGCCCCCGAGTTACAACGCCGAATGAGGACCAGTATTTGACACAGTTACTGCCAAAAGAAACAGACGGAGCACAGAATCAGACCTATCTCGTCAGCTTTCTTCAGCTACCGGTACGACAGTTTCAAGGCAGACCGTGTACAGACGCTTAGGGCACATTGTTCTATATGCTCGTAGGCCTGTCAGATGTGTTCCCCTTACAGCAACTCACTGTCGCCTGCGATTAATCTGGATTTGAGAGCATGCATTGTGGACACCGCAACAGTGGTCTTGTGTGATGTTTTCCGACGCGAGTCCAGGTTTAGTTTGCAGTCTGATTCTCGCCAGACTTTCATATGGAGAGCGCCAGGTAACCGTTACCACCAAGAGAACACCATTGAACGACACCGTTACAGTGGTGCAGGATGGCTCGTTTGGGAAGGAATTATTCTTGGTTTCAGAACTGACTTGCATGTTCAGTGTGTAACGATGACAGGCCACATCTATCGGGATGTCATTCTAGAACAACATGTACGTTTGTTTCGGGGCGCCATGGGTGTGAATTTCTGTTTATGGATGACAACGCCCGTCCTCACCGTGCAAACATTGTAGACGAAAGCCTTCAATCGGAGGATATCACCCGTAGGGATTGGCCAGCATACTCACTGGACTTGAATCCAATAGAGCATGTGTGGGATATGCTTGGCCAACGAATTGCAGTTCGTCAACCCCTCCCACCTGTCTACCGGAACTTCGGAGGGCATTGCTTGATGAGTGGTGTAATATTCCCCAAGATCAGATTGATAATTTGATACTCAGCATGCGTAGGCGTTGTAAGGCCTGTATTGCATCGTCCGGGAGACATACTCCGTATTAACCATCATACTAACAATGTTATACTGTTTTTTGTAAATAGGTTCTTTTTTGAAATTTTCTCCAGGGAGTAAAAAATCGCAATTTTTATTAATTATGTCAAACATATAGCATCTTTTTTGCTCTTTACCTTTTGTTTAATAAATAGACTTTACAAATAAGTCAAATTTGTTTTGCTTCTGTCTCTTTCTTTGCCTGAACTTCATTATACTTAATTTATGGACATGAGTGTAGTAAGTTTTTGCGATCTTCGGTCAAAACATAGAAAATAAAATCTGACACACGGGGGGAAAGTTTCATGCCATTATTTTCAGAAATTTCGAAGTTAATAAATGATTAAGTCGAATTTCGAATAATTTTCGAAAAATCATTGTAAAAAAAACAGTATCGTGGGAATTGTAATTGCTGGGTCTAAAAGCAAAGCTAGCACACCTTTTCAGAATGTAGGCTCGACTAATTATAATGATGAGAATGAAACACATAATGATTGGAACATTCTGTCCATAAAAATGTGTTAAAACTGACTTACTTTAGAAGAAATCACGAGATTGGAGCCTAATAAGTGTTCTTTGTGGGAACGTTTGACTTTCTTGTTAAATTTGAAAGTATCTGCAGATGAAGCGCATCGGTTATTCGAAGAAGTTTGAGTGAGAGGTTTTAAAAGTTTAAGAACGGTGAGTTTGACGTCAAAGACAAAGAACGTAGTGAAAGATAATCGGAAAAAGATCCATGCTAAAAGCATGAAAAACTTGCAGTTACATTAGGAGGGATTCAACAAGCAATTTCGCATTGTTTAAAATCATTGGGAATGATTCAGAAGCAAGGAAACTGGGTTCCCTTGAGCTGAAGCCGAGAAACGTTGAATGCGGATTTTGCAGATGTGAAATGCTGCATGACAGGGATAAGCGAAATAGTTTTTTTTTTGCATTGTATAGACACTGGTGAGGAAATATGGATCCAATACGATAACCCAAAACTGAAGAAATCATGGGGACCATGCGGCCGTGCTTCAACAGCCGAATATTCATGCAAAGGGAAACAAAGTTAATGCTATGTATTTGGTGGGCAGCTCAGTGTCATATATTAAGAGGTGTTCAAACTGAATGAAGCCATTACTGAGGCTCTCTACCAAACTTAGTTCATGAGATTGAACCTAACACTCCCCAGAAAAGACCCCGAGCGAGTCTACTTTTACACCATATTTGAAAAAAATTATTCATCTACATGAAAAAAACTTGTCCAAATATTGCAGAATCCGTCAAAACCTACTTGGAAACACTCAATTGCGAAATCTTATCCCACTCACCGTATTCACCAGACATTGCCCCTTCCAATTACCACTTATTCCGATTAATGGCTTGCCCCTGAGCAGTATTTCCCATCAAATGAATATACCAAGAAATTGTGTCTATTCGTGGATAGCTTAAAAAAGATGAAGCATTCTTTCGACGTGGTATTCGTATGCAGTCAGAAAGATGGGGGAAAGAAGTGGCTAGTAATGGATAGTACTGTAACTAAAACATAATGTGTACCGTATTCTTCCACAATAAATGCTTAATTTATATAATAATAATAATAATAGTAATAATAATTCCCTTTAGTATCCTTTTAATTAACTCCTTTTTAATTTTTTAAAATTTTTTTTGATTCAAGACTAATGCAGTAATCTTAATCTTATAATCAGATAGTAACATTGCATCAGAAATCTCTTTCCAGCCTGTTCTAACCAATCATATCTCCTGTTACAAAGGAGTCACGCGATCTTCACAGCCGGTATAAAAGCGAAAGTTCTTTGAGCAGTTGTCTCTTTGTCTTTGTGTTTGTCCTGATAAATGTTGCTGCTTGCTTCCGTCTGTCTGCTTTTGTGTTTTTAAACAGTAGGTTTTGTGTGAACTGTTTTGTGCACAATGTCCTGATCAAGAAATAATAAAAACTATCTAAAAGTATCCTCCAATACGCCACGACTACAACATAAACATAACATTTAATATTAAGAAAAATTCCACGCACGCTCGCACACACACACACACAGCCCAGGGTATTACATATATATATATATATACCTAAAAGTGCCTTCAAACCTATAAGAATTAAATTTTTCAAAGATATTCATTTATATTGAGAAAGGTAGGAAGTTATTTGGATAACTTTGTGTGTGTGTGTGTTCTGATTTAAAAACTCTATCTCTTCCTTTATTTACATAATTCGTATCACAAAGGCAATTTTTCAACATCTAAATAAATAAAAATAGGTTTTATACACACATATACTTCAAGCTCGAACTGATATCCTGTATCTCATTTAAAATTCATTAAAAACTGGAACAACACCTGTATTTCCGATTCTTGTCTGAGGAATCGTATAATCAATGTTATTTTTAAGGCAAGTCTTGAATTTCTCGAAAGGTTGTGATAACAACCTGAAGTTGAGTGGGAGTTTGAGAAATAATACATGTGAAAAAGTGTTTTCCTCCTTATCTGCATTACCGTTTTTAGTAAGAGAAATTAGAAACCTCATAAAGAGCATTGCAAGTTACAGACGTAATATTGTTTTTGATACGTGCTGCAAATCAGGTAGTCCGATAACCTATTGAATCATGGATTTGATATTTGAGAATTGGGGCATTTAAACACATATTTGACGAGTTATTTAGTTCAATCCTTATTGTCAAGTGCTATATTTAAAAAGTTTTCCATGGCAGACTGAACGTTGCACATTTTATGAGCGATCAAAAAGTAAGGTTGTATCACAGTTGTGTCAATATCAACAGGATGTGTAAGAGGTACGGAATGCGGACAGAGTTCTCAAGGAAATACTTCACTGTCATACGATATTTTAGTCAAAGTTCTAAAATATGAGTTGCAAATGTAGCAAATATTTTTTAAAAAAAACGAGTCCTAGTAGCGAATTACAAGCTTAAATTGATGAAGAAAACAATAAAATAACAAATTTCCTAAATAAAATAAACACTAGAAAAAATTAAATTTCAACGAAATATTTTTGAAAAGAAAAATTAATGTTTTAATTTTAAAAATAATTACATTAAGTGGCTTTTTTAAAAAAAAAATTGATAAACCACAGTTTTTCAAAGTTTGTTTCTTAAAAAAGATTTTAAAATCGAAGTTTTCAATATTATTTTATGCTGAAAATTATAATACAAATATTATAATTATACATATTTAAAACATAATCCTTTGTATACATCTGCTTAGATCATTAATCTCTTTTTTCTCACTTATCCTGTTATATTTTTTGAATATTTTTTACACCTTAAAAACGAAATGGGGATATTCTTTATCCTATGCGAAAATAAAATGACAAATAAATTTTTTCCATAAAATCGGAAACACGAACTTGAGAAATATGTTATAGACACTTGATTAAATGAGTACTGTCACAAAATCTTGATCCTCTTTTGATAATGCATATTATTATCAAGAATATAAAACAATATGCACAGGAATTATTTTTATAGCATCTGCTATGCAATTAAATTTTAATCATTTTTAAATACTTTGAATACGAAATTCAATTTTATTTTATTTTTCTAATAAAAAAATTGTCACTAAATGTAATTCAAATAAATTCTTCCAGGATTTTATTTTAATTTTTGATGATTTCTAAGGCCTTAAAATCCCTATATTTATCTAGATCTCTATAGTTAAATTATACAAACGAAATATTTAGCACAAAGAATTTACAGATCCTAAATCTATGGCAGGTCCTAAGCGTTTTAGTACTCTCATTCTTATCAATAGTAGAACCAAACTTTCAAATTTATTCAGTAGAACTTCAGGTAATATGTAACTTTTAGTTATACAAATAGAGCTAATAAAATAAATATACTTAGATTTACAAAAGCATCCATAGGTTTAGATATCAATAACGTCGATTGTTAACATTGCATCACAAGTATTTCATTTGTGTCACGTCAAAAGACTGGAAGGTTTATGAGCTCTGCTCTTTTATTTTTTAACTAACTTTAATAGCCCCAGAATTCCTATATAACACAATCATTTGCCCAAGATGGGCTAGTATTTATTGATTTAATGTTTTTGCAGAAGGAAGAAACGTGCAGTTCATAGCGTTAATGTTTTTTGTTTACAACATCGACCTGTCCGGTTCACAATACCAATCCATCGCTATTACAGTAGTATATTCAACTAATTCATTTCCATTCGTAGTATATTCGCACAGGTAACTACGTGAAATGAACTTTTGTTTGTTGGAAAAAGTAGAACAGAAAAAAAGTTGAACTAAATGAATTAAAATAAAGATCAATCTCACAATTTCGAACAGCTCGAATCTAAAATCTTCTGAAGAGTATGCAAAAAGAATTTTTCCCTAGTGGGCTACATATTAGCACAGCTTGAGCCTTTGCAAACAAGGCAAGTCCCCAAAATGTGAGAGCCATTTAATAGTCGCGGCACTCGCAACCAAATTTAGATGCTTGAATTAAAATTAATTCTAGCTGTCGTTCGGATGCTGAATATTTGCCCCATGTATCAGAGCCAAATTGATAAGAAATTTTTTACATGTCCCATAATCTTATGATATGCGTACCTTCGATTTTCGCATTCAGAAAATCTATCGACTCCTTCCGGGATTGAACCCTCAACCTCAGATTTACGCAACGGGCAAGTCGCCTCTAAGCCACCGAGCCGATAAAAAAAAAGAAAGAATACATTACATTCATTAGGAGCAAATATCTGAAGACCATGATTAGGAATATTGTTCTAAAATTATAACAAGCGAAAAAAAATTACGCGGAACATTTATACAGAAGACACAGAGATAAGGAATAAAATATAAAATATGGTGGAAAGAATAGTATAATTAATATAAACCTTGTAAAATACGAAACTATTTATGAAATTACTCGAAACACAAATTAGTTACTAAATAAAAATGATTTTAGCACTTTAATTTATAAGTTGACTAGCTGACCCGGCCCGGCGTTGCACGGGCTTTTACCTAGGGTATAACTTAATCCCCATGTGTTAATTTCCTCCATTCTTTCTGACGCCAGCACTTTTGTATGGGTGTGAAGCGTACGATGTGAGTGCAGGGCCCATGAGTGCGTATCAATGTTTTTCTCGTTTAACGCATTTTCCCTTCTCTTCACAAAATCAGCACTTCCAATATAAATTTTCGAAATTACTTTTACTTCTTTGTTTCTTTCCTCTTCGCTTAGCCTGGCGTTGCACGGGCTTTTACCGAGTGAATAACTTATAATCCCCATGGGAATTTCCTGTTTCTCTCAGGACGATAGCACTTATGTGCGTGTATGCGCGATGTGAGTGATTTCTTTAACTATGTCATTAAAACTCCCTTTTTCGAAATTTGTTCTTGCGTTGGTGTGGTGTGGTAATTAGGAGAGATGCGTGAAAGCTCAGGTGTCGTCCTCTTCACTTGACCATGGTTGAAAATTTCGAGGTCCGTCGCCAAAAACTCTCGAATAGGCGAACAGTGCGAATTTATAAATCACTCACTCACTTTTCAATTCTTTCGTTGCAATTTTTTAGTTCCGGAAACGAAAATGTAGCCTTTTTAAAAATAGTTGTATGTTGAAAAAAGACAGAAAAGTAGAAATTTTTCAAATTACAAAATTTCACTACTATTTTAAATCTTGAAGTAAAATTGTGAGGATTTTTTGAAATGTTCGAAACACGGGAAAAAAATTCATGCAGTTATCTTTATAAAAGAAGAAATTATTAATTATTAAGTATTTTGAGTGTTTTATTAGAGTTTGTTCAAAAAAGTGGTGAAATTGTCGAATCGGCCACTGGTCCGCCAAATTTTGAAAAACTGCTAATTTGGTGCGTTTTTACGTGTTGTGTTTTGGAATAGCAACCCTATCACTACACAATCTGACCTCTTCCTCACTGATACAAAAGCCAAAAGGGTTACCAGAGTTGGAGCACTTATCGATTTGGCAAGAAAACTCTTGGCGGAATAAGAGGCCGATTCGGCAATTCAACCAAAAAAGTTTTTGGCTTTTTATTTTTTAAATCACTGATACTAAAAGTTTTAAAAATAATTTTTATTTAAACGCAACGATATTGATTCATTTCACAGTATGAAATTCAAAAAGAAAATAATACTATGTGATAAAAATATATTTAAGAATATTTCCTTATATTTTTTAAATATTTTTTTCTTATATTCTACTGTTTTTCAATAAATCAATTTTTAAGAATAAAAAAAAAACTATCGGTTGGTGATGCGTTATATGAATGAGCGTCCCGTGTTATGAGGGAATTCCCCTTTTTACTACGCAGCGAAAGACTCAAAACTACCTCAACCTTTCCCGTGTTCCAAACAGAAAGCTAACGCAAAGTGACCTTGATGCAATTCAGAAATAACGTCGAGAGTACCGAATGAGCATCCCTTACGGATATCTGGCAACGTTTTTTCCAGATTCTTCACATTTCCGGCAATAAAAAAATTATGGCATAATTAATTGAAATAAAAACCATCCTATGTTTTAAGCTGGACGAAATGACACACAGTATGCAAAATTATATTATGATCGGTTGAGTAGTTTCGGAGTCCATTGCGGACAAACACTGTGACACGTATATTTTATATATAAAGATGATATGTAAATTTATACTGAATGTTAAAAAAATTATATTTGTTGAATAAAACTTTCAAGTTTAGAAAGCAAATTATATTTTGCATTAAGTAAAATAACAAAAAGCATATTAATCTCTATATACAGGGTGTCCAAAGATTATTGGGACAAACTTTAAGAGGAGGTAAGGGGACATCGCAAATATTCGGATGTACACAGCAACCCATGCTCAGAAATGTCATGGGAAAGTAGTATGGCAGGTACACGAAACGAAGAGACACAAGACAGATCATCTGAAATATTTATTGGTCAAAGCTGGGTCATCCTGGGAGTTCGAGTCACTCGTGTCCCGCCCTCACTCTATCCCTATTACCTCGTCATGATCCATATTCACACAATACCAATCCGTAAATTCGGTGCATATCTGCCAGGTCGATGTTTGTAAGACATTCTATATTGCTTTGCGAGTGATGATAGCACAAATGACTGTGGTAATGCAGGTCGGTTTCCGCAATGCTCTTGAGAACAACGCGGCCGCGGTGGCCGAGTGGTCTAGGCATCGGATCATGGCTAGCATGTCATGGGTTCGATCCTAGTACCACTGAAGATCCGCCGTGTAGGGGCGCGATGCACGTTAAATCTGTCGAGAGCTCAAACGTCCTCCCGTTGGTGTGGTGTGGTGTGGTAGTTAGGAGAGGGGGGTGCCAGCTCAGGTGTCGTCCGCGTCACTTGACCATGGTTCAAAATTACGCGGACCGTCGCCAAAAGCCCTCGTGTTGCTAATCAGTGCGACGTTAATATTCTCTCACTCTCACTTGAGAACAACGCCACCTAGAGCCGAGCGAAAACGTTTCCAACCATGGGTTGCATGCATATCTGAATCCCCTACCTCCCCACAAAGTTTGTCCCAATAATCCTGGGAAACCCTGTATAAAATAATTTTTTCGTAATAGATAAATAAATTTATAATAATAAATAAATAATTTACAATAATAATAAAAAATAAATAATTTATAATAATAAATAAATAATTTACAATAATAATAAAAAAATAAATAATTTATAATAATAAATAAATAATTTATAATAATAAATAAATAATAAACTTATTAATTTATTTTCCTCACGAGAACAATAATAAAAAAGGCAGCAATTCCAGTTCAATATTATAGTTTAAAATTAAATAGAACTACATAATAAACACATATGTAAAAATTGCAGTTTTATATATATATATATATATATATATACAATTGGAGCAATGAGTATAAACAGTTGTATAATTTGTACAATGGGGGTTGGTTTGCCGTTAGGAGGCAGACAGGTACCCTCTCTCTCTCTCTCTCTCTCCCCCCTAGTATACTTAATAAAAACATTTACAGATAAGTAATATATTTTTTAGTATTCTATATCAATCTTTGGAAATAATTAGAATTTAAATTAAGGAAAAAGACATTACATAATGTAAAACATTATGACATCTTTATAGATTACGTTTTTGCATGCTTTATTTATATCAGCAACGAAATGCGTGTATCAATTTGACAGAAGTCACTTTTATCACATTTTATTTTCTGAATAAATTTTTAAAAACTATATTTTTCTAACAGAAAATCACGATTTAAGAAAAATGAGTGCTCTAAATGAAAAGTTCGTATTATACTCAGAGTATCCTTGAAAATAAGCACTTATTTTTAATAATATCATTATTTACTTCAAATCAATTTATTTCAAGGGTGTATCGAGCATGTAATTTCATTAACACAAATAATCAGTCACTCATGCCACTTAATGAGAATTTTCGGATAAAAAACATATCTAAATGTTAAATAACTTTTAGGGAAAGTATGCATGTCAGAAAAACGAATTCTGTTTTAAAGTCTCCTTTAATGCAACTCCAAGTTAATTTTCTTACTTTCAGGAAATATACGCTCAAAGTCCGTTCTTAATCAATGTTACAGTTAGATGTAATTACTTTGACATATTTCTGCGCTAATGGCTCCTAGATTAAAAAAAAATGACGATAAAGTATAAATAAGACTTTTTGAAGCTATGTCTTAGCTTTTTTTAAAAAATAAATTCATGCTATTAACGATTCGTTGTCTCAATAGTAAGTCTCAAGAAAATAAAGAAATAGAGCAACATAGCTAAATATATCAAACTAATTCGACACGTGAGAATTTTAGTACAAAATATAGATGTGGCTTTGCAATCGAATGTTGTAACACTGATGTACTTTTGAAAATAATCTAAATTCGCTGTTAACTTTTTTTCAATTTCTACTATTATATATATAGTTCACACACACACACACTCTCTCTCTCTCTCTCTCTATATATATATCTTGTTCAAATTTTCAAGTTCAAATCATCCACTTTTTTAAACTTGTAGTGGATGAAACTTGATGTTATTGCAGTTTTTCAAATATTAATTCATTAATTAAATTAAGAAATGAATAAATAGAAAAAACAAAAATGATAGTCCAACAGCATATATAGAAAGGAAAATCGCTCGTTGTGTCCCTGTAGCGCAATGGATAGCGCGTTGGACTTCTAATCCAAAGGTCGTGGGTTCGAATCCCACCTGGGATGGCCTAATTTCTGAGAATGTTACTTCTTTTTCTATTTTATTAAAATAATTAAATATAATCAATGAATAAATAGTAACAAAAAAAAATAGTACAACACCATTTATAGAAAGGAAAATGGAAAATTGCTTTCTATTTTGTCACTTAATATTGTGATTCTGTCACACATGTATATACATATTTATATTAATTGTAACTGTTTAATAAAAAGTAGCTAAATTATAAAATGTTTCTTTGTTGACCTAAGTAGGAATTGACTTTTTTTATATTACTTGTTAATACGATAATTGAAGATTGCAGGAAGAGTTATGTTAGATCAAATGTGACAACGGGTTGTATTCGCTTTTAGCAGTCTAAATGGGCTAAATTCATGACGGTCAAATAATTGTAATCACGTGTTTTATTATGACTTTAAAGATGGCCTTAGACTCATACTTGCAGTTATACTTGTAAAATCCAGATACTATTTTAGATTTAATAGTTGGTTAATAATTTCCAAAAAATATTAAGATTGCTAAAAAAACTTCTTCCAAAATAAAAAAAAAAATTATATTCGAATGGTATTTTTAAATCAAGTGTATTTGCTTATCTATGTGCATTATTATTGCTAACAAATAGGTACTTTTCAAAAGAAAATTTATATAAAAAGTAAAATTGGCAACAGCGTGAACTGAGTGACTGGAAACATGTGATTGCATTTGTCATGTTATTATGAAAGCACCTGAATTTAGCCTGCTAGAAAATTGTTCTAATTTGATTATGGTTAGTTTTATCAATGCATGCATTTAGTATTTCATCCACATATTCATTTAATGCAGGGGTGGGCAGACTTTTCCAGGGTGTGAGCTACTTTTAATTTTTTCAAGGAGTAGCGGTCCACCAAGTCTCAATGGCGCACACAAGGCCGGGGGAGGGGTCCACGGGTCCTGACCCTCCCTCATAACCGTTCATTTTCTTCCGATTTATTATAATCCCTTGTTTATAGTATGTAAAATGTAATTAAGTATTTCATATTAGTAATTTTTTTATTTATTAAGTTTAATTATTTATTCAGTAATTTATTTTTGTTGTTTTTTGTTCCCGACAATCGAAAAAATCAAAAAAGTATGTTTGGCTGCATATTGGGTATGATACGAGAATGGTAGACGTTCAACCCTCGGCCCCCTTCCCTTTAAAAATTCTTGTGTACGCTACTGCCCAATGTTGTAGGTGTGGTGTGAGGTAAGGAAAAGAGGGGTTATTATTATAACTTAATAATAAGTACGGAATTTGTACTTATATACATATATATATAATCAAAATTTCTCTACAAGAGAGAGATGAATTAACATGATTAATACTTAAAAGAATAACAATTGCTAGATAACAAGACAACAGAATTTAGAAGGAGATATGAAAAATTTAAATAACAGAGTAAAATATAAAAGAATGGATGTTTCAGTATTATCAACATTGCTGACTTAGGACAGCTTGTATACATAACATTTTCCTTAAATTTTTTTTTTCTGTATAAAAGTGGGGTTGAACATGTTTTTTGGCCAGCCAACCTTCCCCTTTTTTGTTAATAATACCGAGCAAATATCAATTGGAAATAATGGATAGGAAATCTAAATCCATTATAAGGAAAAGGTATATATATATATATATATATATAGAACTAAAATTTAAAAAAAACACTTTTGAAACCACGTTTAAAGAAAAACGCAAGATACAATCTTAATAATAATAGGCCCAAATATAATTATATCAAATGATACATTTATTATGAAACAATTCAAAATACATTTAAAAAATAAAACATTTTTATCTAAAGTTAGTTTAGTTATAGTCAGTAGAAGGCTAAGTCTGCGTGCTGTCAGCCAATCTTGAATTTTCCATATATAATTACTAACTGCTAAAATTTTTAGGTGGTCCCCCCAAAATGTCTTGGCGGTCCACCGGTCGATCGCGATCGACGAAATGCCCATCCCGGATTTAATGAATAAAACAAAACTAAAATAATCATTTTTTACTCAAGAAAATATCAGAAAAAAAAAATTAATTTAATAAAAATGAACAAAATATATAATGCAAAAATATCTGTCTGTGCGAAATTCTTTTGGAATTCTTTTTCATTTACAACATAGTAACATCAGTACCCTCCGCTTTCCCAATGCTGCCCTGGAGCAAAAATAATTGCCCGCCCCTGATCTAAAATACTCTCCTAAAACACGAATCTACGCTCTTAAAAAATCTACGCACTTTAAGGGAGTTGCCCAGTTGTAACAAAAGTGGGTGGATGGGATGAAGACACATAGAAAAAGAGACAATTACAACTTTTAGTACAATTGGGAGATTTATTCAAGGGTTGGAATTGTTACAAAGTGAGGAAGTCAATAAGGTTCTGCTCCACCTTTGGCCTAAATGTAACCTGTCATCCAGTGTGACATAGAATGATTAAATTCCCGGATGGTATTCTACAAAAGTTCCCGCCCAGTTGTCCCCAAGTGTCAAATTAAATCGGTTATATTCTGGGTTGGACACCTGATCTCACCACTATATATCACATTTGGGATTTGATGGGTTACCTCCTGGTAAGACGCCTAGAAGTAACCTATCTAGTTTGAAAGATGGAGACAATTTGATAAGAAATCCTGCAGGACACCATCTGGATAATTCATAATTTTATGCTAAGACAGATGACAACTCACATCTAGGCCAAAGGTGGAGAAACGCCTGATTAGTATCTTTACTTTGAAACGACAGGAGCTCAAATATATCATCTAACAAATCTAAAATTGTAATCATTTCTTCTATGTACACTTGCATTCGAAAGTCTGCGTACAGGAAATCATCTTACGTATTTATGTTACGGTTACTATTAAAATCTCGCTTCAGAAAATCAACATACCACTCAGGGATTCTTCAAAATTTCATTATTCAAACAACAACAACAAAATCCACCTTAACATTAAAAACCAAGAATGAGTACCAAATATTCCCCAGACACCCTCGCCAAAAGTCTGCATACACTTACAAAATAAACAACAACAAAAAAAGACTTTTAATACGAGATAATTATACCAAATTATGTTTTTAAGTAATTACAAGCTTCTATTACGATTTATTTGGATTTTGAGATTTGAATGCATGTGTGATTTTATGGCAGGTAACGCAAAAGAGATCGATGCATTGCTGAAAGAGAGATCATCTTAAATCTTTAAAAAAGTGGGAAATATTTTAAATAAATTGGCTGAAATTGCTAATGGGAGCCATCAATTGATTCAAAAAGTGTTCATTAACTACAAATCAACTAAAATTTTAATGTCCAAGCCAAGATCCGGCCACCCTTCTGCAGTGTCACCTCGAGTCTTGATTTGTAACACGCTTTGTAAAAATTAAACCAAGACTAAAGCTTCACAAAGAGAAAAGTGTTACCGAGATATTAAAAAAAAAATGTCAAATTCGAAGAGAACTGAAAAAAAGGAGGACGATCGTGGCCGAGTTGACCTCCAAAAGCCATTCATCTCTCGAGTGAACAGAGCTAAAAGAAATTAACTTTGTCAAAAAAGTGTTAAATAGGACACACAATTACTGGTAAAATGACATTGAAAGTAATTTTTGTATTTTCGGCATCAAAAAGGACAAATAAATGCCTACAAAAATTCCTGCACATATCTTAAGAAAGATAATCTTTTTCGACTGCCAAACACACATGGAGGAGGAGATATAATGGTTTGAGGGTACATAGGAAGCTTTTGGTTTGGTAATCTAGAATTTACTCTGAATCAACACTGTACAAAATTGAATACTTGAACTTATTGAAGTAAAATATCAGGGCAAGTGTCGGTGAATGAGGATTTCTACTTTCATCAGGATAAAGATATTAAGAAAATGGCTTACATTGGGAAGAGAGTCATGGCTGTTCTACCAAGTCCCAATCAAATTCCCTAAGCCCTCCTAGTCCTCAGACCTGAGCACAGTACAGCATTTGTGGGATTTACTCGAGTGAATAATCAGGGCGCACGTAACATCCACAGAAATATACAAATCTGTCATAGTAGAAGAATGAAACAAAATAACTACAGAAGAGACAACTCATCTAGTTGAAGCCCTGCCAAATATGTTGGGAGAGGTATAGAAAGAACGTAATAGCTTAAAAAGTATTAACTTTTAGTTACAATCCATTATCGTAAAGGGTTTTCCCAGTATATGCAGACTTTTGACGCACACGATTTGTGACGTCATCAAATTATAAATGTATTATTTTAGGTGATAAAATCAGATGATTGTTGCTTATACTATTTGAATTTACGACGTTAGAGGAATCAATAAAAAATTGTATAAATTCAGAAAGACTTCTTTTAGTTAGAGATGTTTGCATGAATATGAAAGATGATCGTCCACAGACTTTCTTTTTCTTTTAAACCCATTTCAATTGAAATGGGCTAAATTCATATGATGTCATAGTCACATGATAGCTGCAATCACGTGTTTCCAGCCAATCAGTTTAAGCACTAAGATGTTGCCAACTTTTGCTTTTTACAGAAACTTTCTTTTAGAAAATTCATATTTGTCAGCAAAAATAACGCACATAGGTAAAAAAATCAATTTGATTTAAAAGTACACGTATATAATATATTTTTATTAATTTTGAAAAACTTGAAAATCGTAATACATCAACATCTTTACTAAATTAGTAAATTTGAAATTTTATGAAAATATCACAAGCAGAACAACAAGTACAAGTCTAATGTCAGCTTTGAATTCAATGGAGAACACATGATTGTATTTATCATGTGACCGTCGTGAATTTAGCTAATTTGAAACTCTTTCATATCTATATAGCTTATATCTATGTCTGCGTGAAATTACATTCTTTTTCAATGTACTATTATCTTTTATTAATTAGTACAACTACCATAATTACATTTACTTCCCCATCTTAAGAAGAATAAGTCATTGTGTTTATTATTTTCCTTTGTCATTATTTAATAACTATTAATAGAATCTCGCAATCAATTACTAGATTACTAAAAACAATCAAGGAGAAAAGCTAAACCTAGTTTAGAACAACATCTTCAAATAATCTAAAAATAAACATTTTAAACCTATAGTTTACGAATACAATTTTTAATTGTTCCCTGTTACGTGATATTCATATTTAGGAAAAAATTCCATTTTACCTATCATTTTCAACACAAAGCAAATCAGGCATTAATAATAATAGCCTGGTATTATGACAACATTCATTTCACTTGAGGAATGCTCAATTTAGAGTCACCTTACCAATAACCTTGAATTTGGTGAGGAGAAATATGCTGTCTGAATTCATAATTTTCGAGATGGAAATTAAAATATCAAAAGCATAAAATCAAGTTCATTATATGTTTACTTGCATCCATTACTCGTTAATGGATGTAATTATTTCAGGTCTGTAATTTTCCTATGCTATCAAGAAAAAAAATTGAATTTAAATAAATATATTAACGTATTATATATGTTACAAACATGTAACGTGAATGATTGATTATTTTTAAAATTATAGTATTTGTCTCTCTTATACAAACATTTCTACAAATATTTTACACTCTGTCTTTAAAAGGAATGGAAGTTCAAAAACTACAGAAAAATTCCGACAATGAATGAAAGCAATTGATTAAATGCTTGTGTTACACTACCATCTATCGCTAGCAATAAGAAATATTCAAATTGGTCATTTTTTCATTTACCTAAGAATACTTAGAGAATTCCTAAAGACTATTAACTAACGAGAATCATAGTCATAACCTATCATCCTTTATAATTACAGAGATCATTTGATTATATTTGTTTTCTTTTTTATTACAGGTTAGATACACGAATATTTGTCTTGCCGGTGATAATGTTTTGATGCTTTTATTTATATATAAAGTAAAATTTTAAGGTTACGTTTTGAAAACTATCAAATTGTTACCGTTTATTTGGTATACTTGTACTCTAAATCAAATTCATATATATAAAAAAATAAATATAATGCAGTAATTGTATCTTAATTATAAAAACAGCTATAGTTTGACAATTTTTCCAACGATACGCGTAGAGCAACTTATACTTGGATGAAGGAAACTTAATTACGTAGACAGAGAGTTAGATATTTTTGAAAAGAGTAACGTTTCCGTGTACAGTAGAACGTCGTTTATATCCGAACGTTTATTATCCGGAGCGTCAAATATCTGAACCAAAGTCCGGATACGTTTTCGAACAGTGCAATGCTCAACATTTGTTCACAGTGAGGCCAAAAGTGACGAGAAAACCCAAGGTGAAGGATATTTGGGGAATTTCAGTTGTGTGATTTGGTAAATATCTGCTCGGAATATTAAGTCAGTTTGTTTCCAAGTGAGGGGGGGGGTATACGTGCTCTTTTATTGAGTTTTGTTGATGTAGAAACCTGGATGCAGAAGACAATGGATTCTAAATGATGACGAGATTGTGACTTCCATGCAAGAAGAACCCGACCCTGTCGACGATGAAACGGATGAAGATGAGGACAACAACAACGAAAATTGCAAGGGTCCATCAAATGCTGACTTTTTTCTGCGTTAGAGAACAAGCAGAGTGCTGTCCTACTCAACTACTGCTACTGAAGAGAATCAGGGACTTTGCAGTGAAAAAACGAAGGTGTACAATGGTACAACGAAAAATAAGTAATTATTTTCCACAATCAAGGTAAAATTGGACATTTTGCACTTATTTGGCTTTTTCTTCGATCACATTTCCCGCATGTGATGATTTTCAATATTTGTACAGTATCCGGTTTCATATACTGCATGGATCGCATTCGGTTTTCGGTTATCCTAACAATCGCGTATCCGAACGATGTCTGGTCCCAATTGATTCGGATAAACGACGATCTACTGTATATGAATAATTGGATTTTTATTCCAACTGTTCACGTAATGCTCATTTAAATGTTATGGATATTGTTTTCAGGAATAATTATGGTTTGTCGAATACAATTTCTTATTGAGAACTGCACTCGAACCTCTAAAAAGATTCCACGAATCAATATAGTATACAAGTGTTTGCTCCCCATTTCGAAAACCATTGATTTAAACTTTTTTTCTTGTTAAAATGGGGGGGGGGAGGTTACGGTAGCCTAGCGGTCATGGACATGAAGTTGTTGCCGGCGAATCATCATGAGTTCGAGCCCTAGTACCACTGAAGGGACTGAAACACTTTAAATTATATCTGTCGTGGATCAAAGTCACGGTGGAAATCAGGGGAGTGAGGTTACATCTAGGTGTCATCCTTGTTATTTAAAATTCCGATGTCCATTGCCTGCAGGTCCAGTATTGCTTTCATAGTGTCAATCCCTCACTCATTTTGGATTATTATTCCAGTTGCTTGCGTAATATTCATACAAGTATTACGGATATTGTTTTCAGGAATAATTGCGAATACTCCCTTCAAGTTATGTGGCCGCGGTAGCCTAGTGGTTAAGGCAACGAACTCGTGCCTGGCGTGTCATGAATTCAAGCCTAGTACCGCTGAAGACTCGCCGCGCAGAGGGAGCTGATGCACTTAAATATCGTAAACATGTTGAGGCTCAAACGTCTTCCTTTTATTGTGGAGTAAAAGTTAGAAGAAGAGGTTGCCAGCTCAGGTGTCGTTCTCGTCACTTAACCGTGGTTCAAAATTACGATGTCCGTCACCAAAAGCCTTCGTGTAGCAGAACAATGCGACGTTAATATTCCCTCCCTCACCCTCCAAGTTGTTTGTCGAACACAGTTTCTTTTTAAGAACTACACTATGAAGGAGTCCAGATCTATTCATTAAATGTTCTCTCCCCAATTTGAAAACCATTGATTTTAAACTTTTTCGATAGAGAGGCTTTGTTTTTCAATAGCTTTCAATTACGACATCATCTGGTGTTTTTTAGAATGAAGTATATTTTTTCTTTTAAAATGCTTTTGGTAATTTTGCATACTTTGCTTGAAAGTTAAAAATTTTTCAAAAGTTATTGTTTATAACATGATAAAACAGACCCACATGATTTTTAGATTATTCCAGTTAATTGAAAAATTAAGCTTAATTACACTCTTAGATTCTAATTAATTAATAGTACTATACATAAAAATAAAAAGAAGTGTTCATTATACCAGCCTTTTTAATATAGACGCTTATATATATAATATATATATTTCGATAAAATTTACCAAATTTGATTGATGGAAATTTTCCACTAATAGATTAAACGAGTTTGTTGGCAATCTTCCCTTTTAAATAAGTATTCAAAAAATCTATGCAAATTGTGTGAAGATTATTAATTGATTATTTAAAAGTTGTCACGTAAAGAAGCAAAGCATTTTTCATCCTTGCGTCCTTGATTTTTTTTCCAATTTTTTCCCCATGTTTTCTGCTCATTTAAAGCGAATTGGCGGATACTTATTCAAATTCACTGATAAAATAACGTTTTGAATATTCAGTTATGTCACACATACACACATAACAGATTTGGAAAATATTTTTTACCGGTTTCATTTCTTTGGTTATTTTTTCTTCAACCCAAACCATAAATGGCAAAATGCATTCGATGTTGAGTTACTATATTTAAAGTGAACGAATTATTCAGATATAAATATGTATGAACAGAATAATATAGAATTGAAGTGACGAAGTGAATTTAAAAATGCTATAACTGAACAAAATGTGCAGGAGAAAGTTAAATTACTCATTCACTCACTCTCTCATCACGAGATTTCTTCAAGTATTAGATTCGTTCAGAGTTGAAATTTAGTAAGCATGTTACTTTTGTTTTGTACAGATCCGCTAAGGATGGGTTTTGCAAAAATTGACTTCAAAGGGTTGAGAGGGATTTGGAATGATTTATAGAAACAAATTTCCATTTTTGAGCTATTAGACCTACAAACTTGAAATTTGGTTAGCATGTTTCTTTTGTTCACCAGAAATCAGCAAAGAACGGGTTTTATGGGAACCAACTCCTAAGAGGATTACGGAGGATTTTTAAATAAACGAAAAATTCCCGTTTTTGAAAAATTAAACCCGCAAAATGGAAATTTGGTAAGCGTTCTTCTTTCGTCAAATAGAGAGAAAGGATTCTGTGAAGATCGACTCCCACAAAGAAAGAGTGGGGGCTTTGAAGGCATTTTAGATTAAAAAATCTCATTTTTGAACTACTGACTTGAAATTTGGTTAACATGTTTCTTCTGTTGAGTAGAGATTCGTTAAGAACGGGTCTTATTTTTTAAAATCGATTGCAAATCGGGGGTCAAGGAGGCGCATAGGACAAAAACTTCCTGTTTTGAACTATTTGAAACCCATTAATTGATTGATTAGACTTAAAAATTTGAAATTTGAAAAGCATGTTTCGTTAGTGACAACGGATTTTGCGAAAATTCACTCAAGAGGGGAATTACGGGGATATGAAAGATAATTCGACTTTCGTTTTAGAAATTCAGGGCCTGTTCTTTTTATTTAAATCAAGAAGCGTGAGCTATAAATTTTTTTTCAATACATTCGAAAGCTTAATGATAGGGCTTAAATATCAATAGCTTAAGAAAACTCTGTAGTGAGTCATACAGCATCATTAAATACCCAGAGAAGCGGGCGGGTGTAACGACTAGTTAATAGAGAGAGAGAGTACGTTTCACATAAAAAGTGATCTGAACTCAGTTCTTAAGATTTTATTATAAGCTTTCTTTCAACTGACCTTTTGCTCAATCGGCTGTTTAGTTGAAGAAATATACTAAAACGTAACTTGTGTGTGTGTGTGTTGCAACATATTAGGCTCAGTTTGTAGTTTTTGCCCCGGTTCTTTTGACTAGCGTTATTATTGTTTATGTTAGCTACGCATACCGTTATTTTTCAACCAAGTAACTTGTTAACGAAATTTACACTTACACTGCGTTTTACGCAGCTAATACGTTCTAAAAACGGTGTAGCAACATTTGTGAATACGTCAGAATGTTTCCACATTCGACCTGAGCAGTGTAAAAAAAGACGGTGACATTAGTGTACACATAGTCTAATTTATAAAAAACAAGAAGTAACTACTGTTATATCCTGTAGTACAAATTAATATTGATTAATTTGATATTTAAGTTTATTTGATTTTTGAGTGTCAAACGACTCAATTTTATTTTAACTTTCGTACTATCCTTTCTGATTGAGCTGTTTTTATTTTATTTTGAAACACTAATTTTTAAATAATAATTTAATTTTTAAATAAATAATTCAATAATTTTACTTTATATATATCAATTTAATGATTTTTATAATAGGAAACAATGTCGATTTCATTTATTGATACAATAGGTTAAAAACACCCATAAAGGAAAACATCTTTATAAAATCATGAGCACCAAATGTTTTTCACAAAAATCAATAGAAAATATTTTATAACTCATTTTTTGCAACCGAAATGAAATCTGTATGTAGAACTAATAAAAAAAACGCAAGTAAACTAAATTAGTATATGTAGAAAAGCAATAATTTTATGAGAGCTTCTGCGTGTGCATGCATTTGAATACCACAGTGTAATTTTTTCGCTATGTCAGTAAATTTAATATCAACTACAATATAAATTTAACATCATTTTTTTAGCTTTGATAGAATACATTATTCATTATATTATTTTTTATAAAATTAGTTTTAATCATTTAAGTATAAATATTGTTTTTATTATCGAGCTTTCTGGCTTTTTTAATTTGAAGTTAGTTAAATGCCTTTTTTGTTATAGGCTATCTCATACACAGTTTCTGCAAAAAACTATAACTTTTGCTTTGATGTGATTGTACCGATACAATTAATAGATTAATAATATTATTCTCTTTCTCGACTTTCTCCTCCATTTAATACAAATATTCTTTTTTACGTTTTTAATATATGTATTAGCAGTTTTCTCTTTTATGAGTTATTTTTGTTTAAGCGCAGTCGTTTATACACAATTCGGAGTACTTAGATCTGAAATATAAAAGTGTCATTCTATAAAATTCCCAGAAATTTTTTTTTTGAACAAAAATCGCGTAAGAATACTTATACTTTAATTCTAGTAGCTTCTAATCTGCGTAAAAAAAGTTTAGAGGTGGATTTACTCACATCATAAAAAAATTAACTCTACTACAAAAATTTAACAGTGGTAGCTCTAAAAGTCTATATAAGTTCTGTTTTCAAACGTAATATGTATGTATAAGTAAGTATTTTAGCATTGCTTCAATATTTTTTCTACTTATTTCACCAAGTGATGTTTAACGTATTCTATGAGATTCAGTGTTGTGCCGTAATCCAGCCCATACAGTCAGTAAAATAAGTATTCGGTATTTATATTTAATTTAACTGACACTGTGTGTGTGTGTGCACTAGAACACAACGCAGCAACTTGGATCATGTGATCTACATCATATATACGCTGAGTCCTTGAAATGGCAGAGAAGATGGGATATTTATCCCTTTCCAAGTAAAATAAATTTAAACAGTATTTTTGAAAATGTTAATATTAACAACATCATATCAAATATAACCACATAATTTCATTGAAATAATAATAAATTGGCATAAAAGTTGTACATGACGTGTAGATGTCAATGACAGAATACAATGTTTTCAAGTGTATAAAATATTTTTAGGGTGAAATAACTGTCTTACGATACAACGATTGTAAAATACATGCCTTACAAAAACACCACAGTTCGGAGAAGATGGTACAGTACAGAGATAAAGATAGTTGAAAATATAATAAATATTTAACGAAAGAAATAGCTTCTAAATACATTTTTTGATGCAATATTTAATGACATAACACCAGAAAAAACACACTCCCAATGAATCTAAATACATTTTCTTTCGAAAATTTAAGAAAAATTAACTTTATTTTTGGATTGTTTGATTCTTTACTTACAGATTACTCGTGAGTTTTTAGGGTTTTCTCATAATTGAAAGTCACGTTCAAATGATGAGGGCGATACCTACATTTGAATGAAAAAAGAGATACAGCTCTATCTTCGCAAAAATAATATCAAATACAAAACAAGTTCCGGAACTTATTGATTTATAAATTTTATTTCAATAATATATCAAATTAATATAAAACGTAACTATTATAATTATATGTTGCCATAAATAAAATAAAGAAGGGGAATTATTATGAATTATTATCTTAATTAAAAATGTAAATCATTTTCGAGCACCCTCCCAAATAATTTTCTAGATTCCATATACGGTCAATAACATGAAAAGACGCTTCTAATTTACGTGCTTTATCAAAATTCTATAGGTTCTCCTTTTCAAAAAAAAAAAATTCGATTTCCCTTTTACATCTCGTACATGCATTAAAACAGGCACGTGTCAGTAATTATGGATTTTGACTTCGTTAAATCATACATAATTAATAATACAATTAATAATAATTTTTGTCAAGTTTATTATCTTGCTTAGCATTTAATATGAGAGTCATTCTTGTGTGATGGATAACATGTTACGTAAATATTTACCTAGCGTCTGATAAATAATAATTTACAAATTTGAACCGTCAATTAAGAAATAATTACAGATTTCTATAAAATGATAAAATAAAACTATAATTGCATAGTCCAATAAGTGATTAAATGTTTTAATTATAGCTTTATATACAGAAACACACACACTAATACAAAATAAAAATAAAAATCTTTGCTCTTGTAAATAAATGATTTTGGTTTAATTTTTTTATAAATATTAATTATACTCTTTTTTTAAATAAATACTTATTATTAAAATAGAACACACAAAAATTGAAGCTCGATTATAAATTAAAATTCTACTCAATTATAAATTGAACATTCTACTTTTGTATTTTTTTAATTACTTAAAACAGAAACAAAGATAATTTCCAAGAATTAAGTGAAAAGAATTAGAAAATATATTTCATAAGAAGGCATGTGAATCCCAATAAAAAAATTGCTTTTTACATATCAAATACTTTTACAAAATTAAAATGCCGAAATTCCCAATATTATTCCTGTAAAGTTATATTTTTTGGCGTCTATCCTGCAACAGAGAATCAACCGTAGGAAGTGTAATGAACTATTGCGTAAAACTTGTAACTCTCTTCCCAAACAAAAGAACATAATGATTCTATTGTTACGAAGTCAGATAAATTTATACCATGCTTTATCTCGCATTAAAAATTCGTAAAATAATTTAGCTGGGAAGTAATAAGTGTTCTTCAGCGAGTTAATAACATGTTATTGCAATAATAATTTCTCGTAACTAAAGCAACAAATTTTGGTTTATGTCTTTTAAATTAAAGCATTTACAATGAAATAATTGTTCTAGGAAACTTGGGTTGTGATTGATCTTTGTGTGAATGTGTACGTGTATTTTAACATTTAAAATTTAACTCGTCCTAATTATTTGAGATTGAAAATACGAAATAAAACCGCATTATACAAAGAATTGAAGTAATGTTATTGTATTATTTAAAAAAAATATTATTAAATGAATTGATAAAACTGATTATAACATTTGTTGTTGTTTTTAATGCCACCTGTCTGACGGTGTCAGATCGAGGCCCACGAAATTTATCAGGGCAAGGGGCGAGGTGTACGCCTGTCGTTAGCTTTTAGCTAATAACATTTGTACATTCTAACAAATAATTTCGCGCGCGTTTTAATGATTGTTTGAGCCTATTAAAACTAACTTATAATGCAGATCTGTAGAATGAAACTTAATCATGAATCTAAATCACTTCTATGAAGGGATATTTTTGAAACGTTCGTTATTTTTTATTTTGTTTATACACTGGGGATGAACACATGTTTTTGAAAGTCCGTATTTTTCTCATGAACTTTTATACACACCTGAAATAACTTAACAACGTTCGGAACTGCGAGATTGAAGAAGCACGCAAATGTATGTGTGTGTAATATTTTTTTTTTTTGAAATTTAGCGTCAGTTGAATAATAATATACATATAAAATTGCTTTAAGAATATTATCACAAGAAAAAAAAATATAGAAATTCAATTTTTTGGCAAAAAATTAAGTTAGAAAGACATATTTCCAAAACATTATCTTTTTATGAAAAATGCTTCTATAATAGTAATATTTTGTCTATACAAACGTAAGACTTCTATACTGGGGCTGAACTAGGAACTTTTGAAAAATTCATATTATTTTCAGAGCTACGATATCAACTGAAATAATAATCGGTGCTTCTTGTTAAAATTTCTCTACTCTGATATATTAAAATACGAATAAATCCACTCATAAATTATTTATTTCAAAAATACTAGTTCAGGCTCTGTACAGAAGTCTTTGCTATGTATAGGCAAAAAAATATTATTATTACAGAAGCTTTTTTTTATAAAGATAATATTTTGAATATGTCATTTTTTCCCCATCATTTATTTTTACCAAAAAATTGCATTATTTTTTATAGCAATAATATTCATAAAACAGTTTTATATGTATATCCCAATTCAAATGACACTAAATATCCAAAACAATATTCATTTTTACTCTTTTGCAAAATTGACTGCAAAATCATTTTTACTCTTTTGCAGCCAACCATTTTAACATTTAGTAAATCAGAAAATATTTTTATGGATCTTGTGCAGATGAAATAAAATCACAAAACACCTTAATTCTAAGTAATTTGATAATTTTTTTAAAAAAAATGCAATGAAAATATAGAAGCGACACTTAAATATAAGATTAAATGTTCGAAAACAATAATTTACTCTCGACTATTTCATGGAATGGGGGGGAGGGAAATAATCTCGTATACGTTTCGACTCATTCGTAAAGCAAACGATGCTATTCATTATTACCAATAAAAAATGATAAATTGCGTTTAACTGTATTAAATGTTATTATTCTTGTCAATTCTTTCATGCTTGGTCAATGATATGCGAAACAGAATCAATCTTATATTGACATTGTTTACTTATATCCTACGCTGTACCTGGATTTAGAGCCAGACACTTTCATTAATCTTAACAACAGCTTAACTTTCTCACAGCACTACCGCGGTGGGAACATGAATCCTTACCTTCACACTAACAGGCCTCAGGTAAATGATCGCTTCGTTTTTATGTCTGGCTGCCATCTTGCCGAACTAAACTCTGGAACAAAACGTCACCCGCTGTCCTTTTCTACATCATCGAAAGAAATCCTCTAATTGGAAGTTGGGGAAAAAATGAAAAAATGTAATCCAGAAGAGAGTCATGCACGGTCTGTAATCCTTCGACAGCGAATCTGACCTGCAGGAGGGGAACTTTCTAGATGATCAAAATCTTTTTGCAGGTTGAGAAGATAGTGTTGAGGGTTTGGCACGAGAACAGTAGACGGCTTTCTGACGTCATCCGAAGGGAACATGGAAGTTATTTTTAAGTTCTCTTCCGTGAGCGATGACTCAGTTTATTTTCGATCGCAAATATTCCTTTCATAAAAACTGATCGTCTTCGGATAATATCACTGAGATGTCAACATTTACATGGATTGATTGGTGAAGTTCTCGTAGCCAACCACAACGTATTAATTAAGCTGTAAATTTGTGATTGTGTTAATTGAAAAGTTTTGAACTTGCTTTCTGTGTCAACAGTGACCTAGTTTTCGATAGTTATAGTTCTTGTATTTACCTTGTAAACAATAAACATAGAAAATCAAAGAATAATGCCGCTTCATATTTTGGGAAATTTTAACGAAAACTATACAACGAAAAAGCAATTGATTCACATTGAAATGATGGTCAATTGTTCACACGGTCAATGTCGCAAACTCGTGGCCGGAGCTGTCGACACTTGCCGTGTAGATGAGATGAAGTACATTTAATCTGTCACGAAAAGTCCTCCCGATGGAGTGGTGTGAAAGTTTGAAGAGGATGTGATAGCGCAAGAGTCGTCTTTGTCATTTGACTATTGTTCAAAATTACGAAGTCCGTTGCCAGTAGCTCTCATGTTGTCTCACAATATGACGTAAATAAAAAATCAAATCAACACTCAAATTAAAACGTACACGATGCCCTATTTTTCCTAATATATCACTTTCTTCCTTCTCTCTTTTATTGAAAATCTTAGCACGAGCATTTAATAGCTCTAATTATCTTTCACTAAATTCCCTCTGTTTCTGCTACAAATACATTTTTTTACAAAATTTTGCTTCGAACTTTTAATATTTGACCCTATTATAATCAGAAATTTATCATCGATTTTAAAAGGCAAATTAGAGAAGAAATGGCATCATGAACAAATTGAAATTACTGAAAGTTAATTAATTAAAATTATGAAGTTTTCCACCGCAAGTTTGTAGCAATTTCTATTGAAATTTCCCTCTCAAAACTAACTTGGGAATTGTTTTCTTTAAATTTTTATATCAGTTTTAACTGACACCTGCTTACAGTTTAAACGTAATATATAAAAATGAGTTTTAACAAATAAAATAAGGGTTTTTCATGGGAAAAAGTATTTGCTGAGATTCAAACTTCCAGTGTGAAAGAATCTTGCTTCAATTAAAATTAGGCTATTCTAGAGACCGAAAAAAATAAAACTTTTAAGGGATTTTTTCTCAGAAATAGTACAAAATAAATCGAGATTACAAAAACGGGGTGTTATCATACATATCAAGGACTGTTTACAATAATTTTTTTGAAGCGATTAATTTCAAAATGGTGGCTGTGCAGCGTTTACGCGATGGCGGGTCTCCGTTTTTTCAGGGTTCACCGCTGGACTAACAGCTCCTGTAATTTTTTTAATCATAATGAGCTAATGAATTTTAACTCTATAGAAGAACTTAAGATTTTTGCGATATATTGATTTTTGACCAAATGGCGCACTCTAAAGGGGAAAGTGAAAAATTTGCCTAAAAAATCGTCAGATAATTGCTAATATAAAATAAACAATGCTAAATAAAAAAAAATCTTACGTCCTTCCGTAGATAATATATTTTTCAAGATAAACTCAAAATTTCAAGTGAATTGGTTGAAAATTGTCTGAGTTATGAGTCCGACCAACTTTAAGAATGCAGTTTTGAGATAAACGCGTTTGTGTAGAAGTTTTGAGTTGTAGAAAATCATGAATAATTTTGCAATACCTTTAAAGATACGATAGAGCCAAACGCTGAATTCACTTCGATATCATATAGATCCTCCGATTGCTTCAGCTTTTTGCTGAAGTATTGGTACTCAAGTCATCTGATGCTTCTAACTCGTCGCTATTCAATGGACTTCTTCGATATATTTTTGGTCTCTTGATGTTGCATAATGACATTTTACTTCCTTTCTTTCTCACTGTACACCACTTTGTCGCTCATTGCAAAAATAAATCAACTCTTCTAGACTAGTCAGGGAATAAATTTTTTCAATAAGATCTGCCGTATATCTGCTGTATTTCCCTAATGTACCTTCCCTCTAGCGCTCACAAAAGGAACTAGCTGCCGACCTAACGGCCTTGTACTAAAATTCGAAAACCGAGTACTTAAGAGATTTTTCCCAGCCATAATCTTTTGGGACATTATTTTTAAAGTCCTAGGAGACCATTTAAATTTTTAAAAAAAATCGATTTTACGAGAATTCTAGGGTGGCCTAAGACTTTAAACCTTTTCCAACAATATAAAGTAATCTCCTAGTTTTAATTAAAATATATAATACTGATCCCAATAATCTCTGCTAAATCTAGTGATAACTGTTTTTAAAGCCGAAATGTGTATTCCATAATGTGAGATGTAAGATTCTTTATAAGTCTAAAACATATATTTACACGGGAAAAGAATCGCATCTGGATAAAATCTCACTAAGTCATTCTTTTAAAACTCTGTTCATATGTCTAAGGAGCCTAAAAATATATTTAACAAAATTAGCATTAGTTAGCTTATAATTTAAAAAGAACCATATTGCTCTGAAAGTACAAATATAATGATTTTATGAGAGTATTACTATATGTATGTTTGATGTTGGTATTTTCCGCTGATATCATTGCAGTAGTTTGTCGTCTAGATAATACTTCTTTTTTGATGCAGTCATTTACATGAACTAAAACCAAAGTTCCACTTTCAAAATGATGCTAAAAAGAATGCTAGTTTTAGATTATAGCAATTTCAAATATCCAACAATTTTGATACGTCGCAATTAATTTCTTTTTCGTAATTATACTACATAATTCATGTTTTATAATAATGTTTGTTTTCAACGGTTTTGCATTTTTAGAATAGGAAAAATAATTATTTATCGATTAGAATAGTAAAAAGCTTGAGAGGAAAATTTTGTACTGTCAAATTTTAAATCACAAATTGTACAACAGAAGATCCATTTGTTAAGCTCTTTTAAACAAAAAGCTGCACGCAAGATTTTCAAAATGGACTAAATTCATGACGGTCACATGATAATATAAATACGTGTTCTACATTGAATTCAAAACGGACAAGAAACGAAATAGCTCGTACTTTTTATTCTATTTGTAAAACTTAGGTAAAATTTCAAATTGCATAGTTGGATAAAAATGCTCAAGAGAAAAAAAAAATTACTGCAAAAAAGATTTTAAAATTAAAGAAAAAAAGTCTTGTTTTATAATATTAATTTTTTTAAAAAAAAGTTTCTGTAAAAAGCTTAATTTGGCAACAACGAAGTGCATGAACTGATTTGCGGAAAATAGATAATTGCATTTATCGTGACTATGACGTCACATGTGTTTTTGAACTTGATTGGCTAAAAACACGTGGTTTAAAATTATCATGTGATTATGACGTCACATGAATTTAGTCCATTAGTAGTTCAGGCAAACTTTTTCTTGAGAAACCAGCTACGTAGCATTCGTGATGAGAAAATCATTTTTAGGTATTAATTAACTATGGTAGTCAAGTTGAATAATTAATCATTTAGCATTAAATAAGTTTTCTTTGAGTCATTAATAGTGACACTAATTTTGTCTGACGGAGATGGGAATTGCGAAAGTTATAATGTGAATGTTTTTTTAAGAGTGTGTAAAAATCATTTACTATAGTTAACATTTATTCCGAGAAATATAGCCAATCTACGTTGCTTTTTAGTTTGTTCTCAAAATAATTCTAGACATTCGCAAAACTTAGAACAAAAGCAAAATATATCTATTTAATTCAAGGTTTTAAAGCGTGAAGTTTAAGAAATATGTAATTGAAATTTAACACGATGCAAGGTTAACAATTATTTATGCTTTTCACTGTCTGCTTCTCTTCAATTTAAACAAATGGAAAAAAACTGACCAACTTGAATCTCGTGTTTTTTTTTGTAGAGTTGCTATTCTATATATGATACAGTTTCAAATAAATTAAGCATTAAATACTTAATAAAAATATAAACCATTCTTTTTCTAAGATTTTAATAAATTGTTTTTTAAGAATAATCATTATGATTCAATTTGTCGTTCAAAAAAGAAGCTAAAATATTAAACGTAAATTCAAATAACAAAATGCAGTTAACGTGATATGCTTCTAACTTAATATCGTGTTTCGTATATGCCATAGGTTCCAAACCTTTTTTGAACTGGCGCCCCCTTTTCTAATAAATATTTCGATATCGCCCCCTTTTCTAATAAATATTTCGATATCGCCCCCTTTTCTAATGAATATTTCGACACCGCCTCCTCCCACTCTAGCGAAATAAGAGTATACATAATACATGGTGAAAACAAGAGAGTTACGTTTAAAAAAATATCCTATTACCAAAAGAATATTTTTTTTTAATTTCTTTTTTCCCCTGAAGTCCCAGTTTTTTTTACTTGCTAATCTGAAATAGCTATTGCCACAAATATATTTAAATGTGTAATATTATATATTTTAGTCATATAGGTAGGGTATTGTTGGAATTGAAACGCTAATGAATTTCTTCTTCATTTAAAAGAGTGGAATAAAGGTTTTTTTTGATTACCTGTTATAAAGACAGGCAGGGGCTTAGATGATACGAAGTAATTCATAATAAACTATTGCTTTCAAAATAAATATAAATTGACAGTTTCAGCCTTTATAGAATCACGTTAATTCCTGGTTAACATATTTAATTATGTTTCTTGGATAATATACGTAAGGAAATGCAGTGGACGAAACATGTTTCCTACTGCTCACAGACAAAGAAAACACGTGCACTACAGAAATTAAAATGAACTATATCATTCAATTTAATGTACGTCTGAATGTAATGTTTTCATCCACTTCCCGTACTACCGAAATATCTGAATTTTCGTACATGTGATATGAAATGATTTAAATACATACAATACATACATCATCATCATTATTAAAGTTTACTTTTGTTACTACATAATCAGCGTGTTTTTTTAGTCTTTTTTTTTTTGTTAATCTGCGCAAGCCCCTCCGTGCCATCTCAACGCCCCCCTGAAAGCCTCAAACGCTCACAAGGAGGCGTTATCACCCACTTTGAGAACTTATGGTATATGCCATCCTAAGCCACCTTAATCCACCAATAAATGAAGTATATTTTAATTTTTTTTTTTGAGTGCATTCTCTCTAGAAACGTAATATATTGGTTGCTTTACAGATGATTTGCTCAGAAGGTAAATAGTGGAGTTACTAGTAGATATGAATGGCGATTGTATGTTCTGTTATTCCTCGACTTAGATACCCCGACTTATGCGAATCCGGAGTTACGCGATTTTCAAATCTTGTCAATACTTCTTTTTGCTTGAGCGCTACACAACTTGATTACGCATTCTCCGTTTCCTGTTTAGTTAATGTACATTTTCGGAAAAACCGCGTAGAATCGAAGCTAAGCCATAATAATTTATTTTGTAGTATTATGAATACAGTTAGGCAGCGAAACAAATTTAGAAGTAAATAGTGACGACGTTCAAGAACTGCTGAAATCCCACAATCAGAATCTGAAAATTGATGAGCTCATGGAAATGCGTAAGAGCAAGTAATGAGTAAGAACAAGACATTGAAGAATTTAAATCTTTAGAACCTGTTCAATCAGAAGATCGAATGATGGTTAGGAATTTGACAGAAGGCCTCACTTTAATTGAAAAAGGGTTACAAATTTTAGAAAATATAGAATCCAATGAAGAGTGCAATTTTCCAACAAAACAAGGAATAAAAAAAATTATTAGAATGATACCAGGAAATTTTGCGGGAGAAATAAAAATATTTGTGTGTGTGCATGAACCAGCAGACTACTTTGTTAGATTTTATGAAAACCTTCTACATCAAAATAACTTGTGATGGCGATTTTGTATTTGTGTTATTCAAGTTTTTGTTGAATTTTTTCTTTCTAAATTATTATTCTCTTTCGTCTCCGGCTCAAACTAAAAAAAATTTATGTGTATTTATATGCAAAATCAAACCCCGACTTAAGCGAATTCGACTAATGCGGTATCAATCAGTCCCTCCAATCGCGTCGATTCAAGATAATAAATACTGTTCGTCAGAAGAAAGTAATAATTTTCAATACGCAGCTCACTGAATAAGCAATCAGGAAATTTTCTGCTGTATGTGGTATTAGTTATAATATATAACATGACTAAGGTAAAAGATTCAGAAACATATGAGAATCCTTTTTTTACTGTAAAATTTTAAACAATGTTCCAATATTAAATTTTAATTTTGAACTTATTTTTAAGTCAATATAAATGAAATATTTATTTTAATAATAATAACTCCTAAAACTAGAGAATAGAATAATTTCCATGCTTATAATAATTTTTTATGTCACGAAAAAATATAATATTTAATGTACAAAAATAAAAAATCTATATCTAGAGAGAGAGAGAGCACTATATATATATTACATTTTTTCAAACCTAATTATCAAATTCGAAATATATGATTTAAAAAAATCGTACAATTCTTCCATTGTTAAAATTTTTCTAGACAGTTCTTGTTTGGAAGAGATATAATAATAATAACCCTAGAATACAATATTTTTACAGAAGCAATGAGAACAATGGAGAATAAATATATTTAAAAAAACGTCGGCGAATAATATGATGAGCTGCATTTTGATATAGATGTTTGAGAATTATCCAAAGAAAAAAACATAACTATTTTTTTCTTAACTGCTATTTTAGTATCAGATTGCTGAAAAATGGGCTAATTTTATGTGACGTCACATTCATCTGACAGCTACAAACACGTGTTTTTAGCCAATTAGTTCATAAATTTATGTGACGTTATAGTCATATGAAAAAAGCAATTACATGTTTACAGCCAATCTGTTCACACGCTTCGCGGTTGCCAACTTTGGGATGTATTTCTAAACAATAATAATAATGCACACAGGTAAATAAAATGCATTCGATTTAAAAGCTCACGAAAAAAGATATATTTTTTTCTTATTTTGTAAAACATTTTGAAGAAACTTAATACTTGAACATCTCTACCAAACAACCAAATTTGAAATTTTAGCAAAATTTTACAAGTACAACAACAAATGCAAGTCTAATGTCAGTCTAATTCAATGGAAAACACGCGATTATATTTATCATGTGTTCATCATAAACTTAAGCCCCTTAAAGAAATTACGCAAAAATAATAAAATTCTAAATTGACGTTTTGCGTACTATCTTCAATTACAACATATGAAAAATAGCCAGTAACATATTATAGTATTTGCTATTATTACTTAAAAGTTCAATACATAAATCGTAAAACCGTATTTGTCGCAATAAATGTACTTTAAATATCAGGGCCTTATATAAATATTAAATGATGAAAAAAATATTGCTAACGATAAAAAATTATTTAATTCCTTTGCACTTTATTTTAAAGTAACTATCTGAAAAATTGAGTTTTAAATAAATTTTTAATCAGAAACGAGCCTTAATGATTAATCTCAATGTCTTTAAAAGCGAATAATTTTGATTATAGACATTTCAATTTTTTCTTCTGAAAATTGCAATGTTTAAACTGATGAAAATTCGAAAACTGATTCAAAAATTTAAATTTTAAATATTTTTAAAAACTAATTCCCCCCTCAGAAATTTTAAAAAAATTGTGAACCACTGTACAAATTTTAAATTTTCACCAATAAAAATGTTTTTTTTTTAAGTTTTAATATTTGTGATTCTGGCAAGGACATTGCAATTGTTCTTCCACTTAATTGAATATGACTCCAGACAGAGATAGAGACAATAAGAAAACAAAAAAATTATGTTTGACACAATCATTTTAATCGGTCAGTCAACATGTGAAAAACAATAACAACAATAAAGACATCTGTTAAAAAGGAATTATTATCCAATTGTGAAATTGAATTAGTTAAAATTTAAATAAAAATAAAGAACGGAAGTTTCATTTCAATACCTTAACCGGTAAAAGGTAATTGTCATCTCTTGACCAAGAATGGCGCCTTGATGTCGTTTGACATTTAATTTTGTTCAGAGAGTATGCAAATGAGTAAAGAGAGAACAAGGCCACTCGAATCATTCCTCCAGACAGGTCATTAATCAATGCAATTATTCGTCGCCAGGTGGCTCTTCTCTAAACAGCTGCAGTTACTACATTTTGGCAGCGGTGTGGAGGGGCAAAAATACGGCAAGGAATTTATAACTCTGATTTTCTTCTACTTGAAATTTTTTTGCTTATTGTTATGTGCAGTTCCTTTTCTTATGGCTTTGAACTACGCTTATTTTTGTTTGTGTAACAGAAATGATACAGAATATATACTAGCCAAACGAACTTTTAAAAAATTAAGAAAACAATTAGAACTGATAAACAATTCAAAAAGAGATTATTGTTCTGCCTAATTGTTCAATTTATACTTAATAAGAGAATTGACTTTTTCTTTCCGATTTTTTTATGTGGCAACAAAATTTTTTCCAAGTAAAAAAAGGGAAAAGAACTATATGATGCGAACAATTCCACTCATGAATATTTAAATCTACCATGTAAATATTGATATCTATGAATATATTATACTGTTACTTTGCAGTTATGTTCTTTTAAATTTGATGTTTTTATTTCCTTAAAATAAAAGTTTAATTTTTTTTTAAACGAAAATTTATAGCTTCCTTTTTTGAAACCCACAACGTGATTATCCGCTCCCATTTTATCGTTTAAATTTGAGAAAATCATTTTTTGATACATCTTCAGAGCTCTTTTGTACTACAAGGCTTTAAATTATACTTTTTTCTCGTCAGAAATACAACTTTGCAAAAATTAGTTGGCCTTTAATAATTGTCAAGTATTGTATACGAAAAATAATAATAAATCAAAACAAAAGGTATAAATATAGGTTTTCCCTTTTCTCCTTTAATTTGACATACTTTAAAAAACTTTACATTTTACTACAATACTTTCTTAAAAACATGTGAATAATACAATATAATAAAGAATAATACAAAAAACTTTATTTTTGAATTTCACGTTAATATTACTCTTTGCATGGAAAGGGGGAACTTACCATGGATTTATTCCAATAATCCAAAATTGATAGACGTGGTGCATATGTACAGAGTGAGTGAGTGAATATTAACGTCGCACTGATTAGCAACACGAGGGCTTTTGGCGACGGTCCGCGTAATTTTGAACCATGGTCAAGTGACGCGGACGACACCTGAGCTGGCACCCCCTCTCCTAACTACCACACCACACCAACGGGAGGACGTTTGAGCTCTCGACAGATTTAACGTG